>PGWS01016759.1:0-11852 GCA_002896235.1 Cicer reticulatum
AACCAGGACATTGTCCTTGTCTGTCTCCCTATACCCAAGGCTGCTCAAGTGTTCAAGAAGAAGAGGAAAAGAGTTGTCCAAATGTTGAGCATTGACGAGGATGAACCAGAAGAAACCAACGTCGATGAGGACGCCACACCCCTCCTTCATAGGAAGAAATAGAAGGTAATACTAAACTTTAAGCAAACTATTTCTACCTCCTTCCTGAACCTGAACCTCCCATATCCTGTCCCCAACGTATACTCGTAGTTGGCCTTTGCTCCTACCCTGCACATGTCACCCTTCCTACCTCTTACTTTAACACCTCATATGAAATGTTTTAAGCTACTATAACTAAACATTTTGCATCCCTCCAATACAAAACCCATCCTCTCCCACACAAGGCTAACACTCCCACTCAAACACCTACCTCCTTTACTTTTTCTCCAACACCTGCCTCTTCCACCCCTGTACATGACCTCACATCACCTAGCCTTGTGCACCCCTCTCCCCAAGTTGAGACAATAACTCGAGTTCTTGTTGACTTAGTCTTTGATACATCATCAAAAGTCTTCCATGTGTCTCCCTCCACACCTTTTCACTCTACACCCTCCACTATCCCTTTAGACCTCATTCCCTTCACTCACTCCATCCCTTCTGGTTTTCTAGACCTCGACATTTGTTACTTCCCTTAGTACAAAAATCACCTTAACACACAATAGGGACACTCTCAGTTTGGACCCTAATGACATTTCACCTAGTGGAACAAGGTCCTCTCTTTTGTCACCAATTAAATTAGAGACAATCAGGATCATGGAATGCAATTGGCTTTGTAGAACCCTACAACTTTTAGACAAACAATCGAGATTCCCTATTTATGGATCTTGCAGCTTCAGAAAGCCAAAAGCGATCGCTCCAGAAAGCTCATAACAGCCGCATATGTCAGCTTATCAAGGAACGACTCATCTCCCTCTAGTGGTGTTCCTTTGTAACTCCTAGGTTTCCTCATGTAGCACCATATTAGTTCCTTTTGCTTATCCCACATATTGGTACACCATCTATTTATGCTTCTATAATTACTTCCTTAAAATATGCAAACTCTGCCTCTAGAAGCCACTTCGCCATTCTTTTTGGCACTATGTGTGACCCCTCCCTATTTTTCAAGAAGGAAGACTTTTATCGTCTAGAAGCAAAGATTGCGGCACTTATGGAACAAACAACTAATAATCAGGAGAATATTTAGACCACCCTTAATTTAATTTTAGCTAGGCTGACGAGTCCCAACCAATAGTTCTTGTTTTTGATGTTTTTCATTTGTTTTGTAATTTTTCTTAATTTTCTCTTATCGTTTGATGATAAAAGGGGAATAATATATTTTTGAAGAACTATTTTAAATACAAACATCACATATCAATTCTCCTGTTCTTTCTGCACTTACTACTAATGCTTATCTGTCATAATATCCTTCTTCTTACGAATTAAGCATGCACATGTTAAGGGGGACTCTAGCTAATACTTTATGATATTTTTTTCTTAATTAAAATGTTTTCACAAAATTAGATGTTCATGGGAGCAAAATTATTTTGTAGGAACAATTTAAAGCGCTAACTTTCTGATTTAGTGTGTTGTTTCTAGACCAAGTAAATTTCATATAATTCTACATTGTATCCTCTAGTGATTGGACTAAGATGAAGAAACACTAAAACTCTACTTCTAAGTACTTTTGTTATGTCCGGTGAACGTGCCCTGATACGCGCATATGGTGCTTCTGCCAAATATTGGTAATGTCATGTTTCGTCTACATTTGATGACTTCAACAAGCATATGATCGTCTGCCTCTGATAACCACATCAAACATCAAATCATCTGACTTTGGCAAACTATATATGCTCTGATAAAAGTCAATACTATGATAATAAGACAATGTTCTAATGATAGCCTATGCTCTGAAGAAGACATAGTTCTTGTGCTTCCTCTAATAAACACCTTAAATCTAACTTGAGCTAGTTGTGGAGCTTAGTCTTGAAAAAGGAGAGCTAAATCTGATTGTTGCAGCGATCTGAACTAAAAATGTTTAAGAAACAAAATATTCTCAATGAGATAACAATAAAAAATCATATTCCAAAGCATTCTTAAACTAAGGAAGAAAGTACTTCTTTTAAAAATAGAAGTTCATGAATTGAAAAATAATTTAACCAACTTTGTAAAATCCATCGAAGCTTTTCAAAAGAACATGATATCTAAAGCGAGGATATTTGACAAAGATGGCTTACGTTTCAAAACTTCTAAAAAACAAAAGCTTTATGAAAACTTTTTTGTATAAAAAAGAAGGATGAAAAAGTTAGAAAAAGATGTTCTTGTTGTAACAAATATGGACACCTTGAATCAATTTGCAATCATAAGAAAAAATATTGAGAAAACAAGACAGTATTCTTATGATGACAAATATGGACGTTCTGCTGCAGAACTTTCTCGTCATATGCCAGGACATTATGATTACGTAAAATTGAGAAATTTATACGAGAATGTTCTTATTGTAGCAAGTTTGGTCATCTTGAGTTAAATTTCTATTAAAAAAAAAACCGACAAGAAGATACACAAACACCGACAAGAAGATACACTAATCATCTAGGACCCAAACAACAACGGGTACTAAAATAATTACTAACTTGTAATGCAGGAATATCATCCAACAATTAAGAAAAAACATTGATACGTGAGCAATGCATACTCAATACACATGAACAGAAACATATGGTGCCTCCTTTCATTACATAAATTTGGATGCTCTGAAACCTTTGAAAATATTAACAAATCAAATGTATATGTATCATTAGTTGGAATAATTTTGCCTAGATTAAGGATGTTTTATATGTGAATGATAATTTGCTTAACATTATTTAACTTTATGATATTGATTTAAAGTTATTTTTAAAACACATAATGGTTGAGGTAAAAAAACTTCCTCATGATTATTTTAAAGAGAAAACCTTTTGATTTATACTTAGATGAAAATCCTTATGATTATAACCAAATCATGTTCTATGTCAATTTGGAAAAAGATAAATGGATTTGTTATAAAGACTGCTTATATATGTAAGTATAAAAAAACAACTGAATTTTTTTTCCAAACTTGATCTAGTAAGAGATATTTTTAAAATGTGTTTTTGAAAAGAATCAAAGATATGTGAATTGCTAGGTTAAAAGAAAAAACTTAAGAGTGCTTTCATTCCCAAACAATATAATTTCAAAGAAAAGTCTCTTGAAGTATTTCACATGTATTTATTATGTATTGTCAAAAACTTCAGTCTATGACTTATTAATATTTGATGATTTATTCAAAGATTCCACTTGAATTTTATTTTAAAAAGCATAAGAATAATGTCTTTAAAACTTTTCAGATCATTGTAAAACGGAGTTCTAAAAAATATTTTCATTTCTTATTAGAAGTGATCATGGAAAATTTGAATTGTCTAACGTGTTGTCTTTTGATGAAAATGATATTTTTCATAATTTTCTTGTCAAAGAACGTTTCCCACAATATGGAGTTTTTCTAAAATATAAAATACAAGAAATGGCTAAACCAATTTTAAAAAGCATTAAATATTGAAAAATATTGTTGGCAAGAAGCCATAAAATTTGTTGGCTTGTGTTTTAAATTCTAGCTCTATTTAAAAAAAAATCTTGAACATACTTTATATGAATTTTTTGAAAATAGAGAGCTAAATATATCATGCTTTCACACTTTTGAATGTTCTTAGATTATGTTTTGCATAAAAAGAAAAGTTGGAAAAATTTGATTTATTTAAATGTTATCAAAACATATTTTTTGAATACTCTACATTCGATAATATATTTATAGAATATAAAATCTAAAAGCTCAACTGGTAGATGAAGTAATGTATATGTTAGATTAATGTTATGATTTCAGTGATGAAGGAAAGGATGGTGAAGAAGAATAACTATCAACTTCAATTTTATGATAAATCACAAAGTTGAAGAATGTTCCACATCATCATCGGAAACTCGAAAGTCTGATCAATGGAGGAGTAAAACAAAAAAGATATGAGAGAATGATCAAAATGAGCAAAAAGGTTTTTGCAATTATTCTGAAGCAATACAAAAAATTTCTCCAGAAGAACATAACGTTTACCACAACAACAAAACATTATTGACACCGACTATGCTTCACCCGATCAAAATAAATATCACCTATCACAATGGTGTAATTGAAGAACATCAACAACTTCCAAATGAGTCTAAACCAATTGCTTTTGTCACTCCTACACCTAGCTCATCATTGGTCTTTCCTCAAAAACTTCTCCTCAAGATCAAATCATTGGAAGAACAAATGGTGGAATAAGAGGAATTAGGGGTTACTTTGGAATTAAAGGTTCTGTCACTAAGACATTAGGGCAAGAATAATAAAGAGAATTCGGTAATAATTCAATAAAGGATTTCAATAACTAGGATCAAATTAGACACCAAGGTTGGATTCGAAGTGAAACTCATCCCTGACATTTTTCTCAATTTATAAAAGATTAATTTTACTATTGCTGTCAATTTTAAATATTATTTCAATCAACTTGAGAATCTTTTGTTCAATTTTAGTAACTAAATATAATTCAATAGTAAAACGCAATCCTTGAGTTCGACACTCGATACTATCGTTTTATTATTACTTGCAACGATTCAGTACACTTGCTGAAACGCTATCAAGTTTTTGGCGCCGTGCCGGGGGAATTGCCAATCACTATTGATAGTTATTTACTGAATTGAAAGTTTTGCTCATGCAATTAAAATTTCTTCTTTTATTTTATTTCTAATTAAAAAAAACTTAGTTTAAACTCTTTTATTTTTACTTAATTATTTATCTTTCTTTTAACTCTGCAGTACTCACAATTTGTCTAACCTTGATGCGAGGCCATTTCCTCAGCTAACTTTCTTGATCCAGAAAAAAAAAAAAAAAAAAAAAAAAAAAAAAATTGCGAAAGCAATTCAAAAGTTGGTATGCTAGAGTTGAATGTTTATGAGGTCGGGTTGGTTCAAGGGATGTTGCTCTCAAAACAGATAAAAGATGTTATTGCCGTTGAGATAAAGAAGGGGATGGTAGCTCTAAATATACAACCCCCGGTAGCCTCTGTCAAATTACTAAAGCAGACTAACTGTAACCTTTGTGGAGGAGCACATAAAACTGGAGCCTGTGAAACACTGGATGACAATGAGTTAGAAGAACTAGAACAGGTGAATTTTGTTAGTAATGACGGGAGGCAGAATAATCCCTACTCTAATACGTACAACCCTGGTTGGAGAAATCATCCAAATTTTTCCTGGAGAGATCAGCAAGGTGGTTCTCATGGTCAACAAGGAGCTCAAACGAACCAATTTCCACCTAGAAAGGTTGCTTGGGAGAGTGCCATGGAGAAATTAGTGACAATCACAAATTCTTTCATTGAAGAGTCAAGAGCCATCCAGAAAAATCACTCTGCATCCATAAAGAATCTGGAAACTCAAATGGGTCAACTTGCTCAACAAATGGCACAAAGAACGACTGGACATTTGCCTAGTGACACAGTTACGAATCCACGAAATTATGTTAATGCCGTGACAACAAGGAGTGGCAAGGTAAGTGAACAAGTACCACTTAAAGTCAAACAAAGTGTAAGCACTTCAAGCTCGACTCACTCAGAAGAAACAGTCACACCGACCTTAGTGGAAGAGCACACCACTCTTGAAAAGGAGGAAGAACATGTGGTACAAAAAAGGGAACCACTGCCAAAACCAGAAATTCGACTTCCGTTTCCTCAGAGGTTAAAAAAGGAAGAAACAGAAAAACAATTCGGTAAGTTCCTTGACGTTTTTAAAAAATTACAAATTAACATTCCTTTTGCAGAGGCACTAGAACAGATGCCAACATACGCCAAGTTCATGAAGGAGATTCTATCAAAGAAAAGAAAAATCGGCGGTGAAACAGTGATGCTAACCGAAGAATGTAGTGCTATACTACAGAGAAAACTGCCACTGAAGCTCAAGGATCCTGGAAGCTTCTCAATCCCGTGTGCCATTGGAAATAGAACTTTTGGGAAGGCTATGTGTGATCTTGGGGCTAGTGTAAGTCTTATGCCCCTTTCCATATACAAAAAACTGGGCATTGGAAAAGTCAAAGACACATAGCTGATGCTATAATTTGCGGATCGCTCAATGAAACACCCTTATGGAGTGGTGGAAGATGTGTTGGTTAAAGTGGATAAGTTCATTTTTCCAGTGGATTTCGTGGTACTAGACATGGAGGAAGACAATGACATTCCTTTGATTTTGGGGAGACTGTTCTTAGCAACAGGGCGAACTATGATTGATGTAGCAGATGGCACCTTAACCTTTAAGGTGAATGAGGAAACAGTCACATTCAATATTTTAAAAGCCATGGAGCATTCAAACGAAAGAGAAGGGTGCAACCGAATTGAGATTTTTAATTCAATAGTCGATGAAGAAGGTGAACATCAAGGACACATTATGCCAATAGAAAGAGTGTTATGCCTACCCCAAGATGTTGTAAAGAAAGTACAAGATCCGAAGGTGAAAGAGGTTTTAGCCATGTCAGAATAGCATCATCATCTTACTCCCTCCGGTTTTCCCACTATATGGAGGGGTTGAAAAAGGAATGAAGATGAATATATAGAGAAAAAGCAATTGCCACTCACTTTGAATATGTATCTCTTGTGAGAGGATGATGTGTTCTTGCTGTCAATATATGCCACCTTGACAGTAAGTTGAGATGTCAGCTGCAAGACACTAAACGAGCACTTATTTGTGAGACAACCCCATTTTATATCCTTATGCGCTCGTATTTATTTATTGCATGGTTTCGATTTATTACTCCATTTAGTTCCAATTTAAGTCTCTAATTTCTAGTTCTCTTAGTTTTGATGTTTAGGTATGAGCAAGGAATCAAAAAGATGCGTGAGAAGAAGCGATTGTTACAGCTCCAAATGACAGAACGCGCGCCCAAGCGCTTTTTCCAGCAAACGAACCTAAGGTTGCAGTACACTCCTTCACTCAACAAACACCAAAGAGGCATGTTTAATGCTGATCTATTGCACGCTCACCAGTATACTGGTGACCATAATGGACACAGGAGCGGATGATCTAACACGAGAATCCTTGAACTACTAAACTGAGAGAAGTTTTCTTCCATTTTATTTTCTTTCTGTTGTTTGTCCTGTTTCTTTCCTGTATTTCGTTTTCTCGTTCTTCTTATGTCGTTTAATGTCATTGTATGTAATGACTTCTTTTCCTTCATGTTTTTTTTTCCTTATCACTAAATGTGTACTATGATGAAACAGTTGTACAACTTAGCACTTAATCCTAAAATTCTGTTGTTGTGATTTCGCAAACTTAAATTTTATAGGTCTTAGATATATGTTTATTGCTCAAGCTGACAAGCCTTCCTAATGCGAATCATTTCTTGATTACTAATGTTGCTTTAGAGGATAATATGCCATCAAATTTTTCAAAAATAATTTTAACTTTTCAGAGCTGTTGGGCTTTATGATTGCTCATACTCTCTCTTATTATCCTAGTTGTGAGCTTTTGAGCCTAAACACTTAAATTCTTTGTTGTGTGATTATCCAGACATGTGTTATCCCTCTAGAACTTGCACTAATTCTGACTTGCATCACTTGTAATTTATGCATACATTGAGGCAATTTTATTGGTCGTTTGAGCCTTTCTAACTACCCTATGAAAATTTTACCCTTTGCTATCCCCTTTGAGCCTTGCTCTTTTATTTCGGTTACTAGCTACATTACAAGCAAAACACCTGACTTTAATTAAATCACCTTACTTGGAGTTAGGTAGAAAAAAATTCTTGTCTTGAAAAAATTCTAAGTTTGGGGTTGCTCATGGGATAGCAACTTTTTAAGTTTGGGGTGGTGATTCTCACAAAAAGAAATAAAAAGAAGAAAAAGAAAAATAAAATGAAAGAAGAAAAAAAGAAGAGAAAAAAATTCAATATGTGTACTTTGGTAAAAAAATATCTTCTTGGTTCTTTTATCAATGTCTGAGAATCCCCATAATGAAAAGGTGAAGAAAAAAAAATGGTAGAATAAGGTGGAAATGTATGCCTAACTCCAAGTGGTAAAGCCTACTATCCTAAAATGTCCTACCCTTACCTAAGCCCCATTACAACCCGAAAGTCCTCCAAAAATGTATGTATTTACTGCATTGTGATTGCTAACTAGAATTTTTTCAAGCCTATGGTAGCGTGATGCATGTTCTAGGATTTGAGCGATAAATTCATAACCCTTTCTAAACACTTGAGAGAAATTTTAGTGAGATTGTGTGAAGAGAGAGTTGAATTTGATGAATGAATGCCAATGTGTACAAATCTTGTTGTCTGTATTTTTGAAAACAACCATAAAACATGATGAATGTTTTGCAGTAGCAAGAACTTTGAAATTTGAGTTTGATGTAATTTGAGAAATTGAATTTAAGTGTGCATTTAACAGGACCAAATATGAAATTAATTGTTGCTTGGGGACAAGCAATAGATTAAGTTTGGGGTTGTGATGACTCTTCATCATATGCATATTTTCCCACTATTTTAGTCTTATTTATCCTCAACTACTAGTTAAATTAAGGATTTATTTGATATATTTTGTTGATTTTTGTTCCTTGAGTTAAATTAAATGTTTTATGTTTTATGTTTTATTTTAGTGATTAAGTAGGAATTTTTCGTAATTTTACATTGCGTTGCGTTTTGGTGCAGTGCTGAATTTTGGTGAGAAATCAACATGACACATGTAGAGTATTTCAGCCATATCTGGTGTTGTAGATGTCCAATTGGAGTCAAACCAAATGAAAATGAAATCTAGGATCCATAGCTACAACTTTCATGAAGACACCGGAACCAAATTCAGACTCGAAAGAGGAGAAAAATGCAATATACGCCAGATAGCAGATGCTGAGCGCTGGAGCGCGCCCAAGCGCAAGCCAAGCGCATTTCTCAGCATTCGCCACTGTTGAAACGCGCCCAAGCGCATCCAAGCGCGCCTGGGGCGCGATACCCGCACCAGCAACCATAAAAACAGAGATTTTTACTGTTTTATGATCTTTTTGACTCTTGGGAACTTGGGAGACTTGTGCCCTAGCATAGAAACTCAAAGACGGCCGTTTCTAACGCGATTGAAGCAGTTTTATCAAGAATCATCCATGAATCATTCTTGTAATTCTTCTTTAACCCTTATCTTTTGTATCTCTGTCATGAGTAACTAAACCCTATTTGTTAGGGATGAGTGTAACCAGATGAAACCCTTATTTTTCTGATTTGATTTCTAGTTATATGAATGAGTTTATTGAATTGTTTTTCTCATCTCTGTGCTTAATGCTTTTTATTGCTTGATCAACATTAAAACGTTCTACGATTTGTATTTTGAAACGGAAGTGGACTTTACGAATGCTTGAGATGAGAAATTCATGAATTTGTAGTCTAGACATAGGTGCAGGTCATGAAACCAATTAAATTAGTTGCAAAGCAATAATTTACAACAGAATTTCTATACGGTAATGCTTAATTCTAATCTTAAATCTACTAAGGAATTAGGGGTTACTTTGGAATTAAAGGTTCTGTCACTAAGACATTAGGGCAAGAATAATAAAGAGAATTCGGTAATAATTCAATAAAGGATTTCAATAACTAGGATCAAATTAGACACCAAGGTTGGATTCGAAGTGAAACTCATCCCTGACATTTTTCTCAATTTATAAAAGATTAATTTTACTATTGCTGTCAATTTTAAATATTATTTCAATCAACTTGAGAATCTTTTGTTCAATTTTAGTAACTAAATATAATTCAATAGTAAAACGCAATCCTTGAGTTCGACACTCGATACTATCGTTTTATTATTACTTGCAACGATTCAGTACACTTGCTGAAACGCTATCATTAAGCTATAGCACTAATTAATATATTGGATTGTTCTGCGAAGTAGGAATGTATACTAATTTTTTTTATGTAAATGTGACTATAAAGTTTTTTTAATTGCATTACTATATCATTACTTGTATATGCATATGCTTAATTTCTATTCTAATTTCAATATGTTTTTACTCTTTGTTCCTACTCTTTTCATGATGGTGTAATATCCATAAACAAGTGTGCAAATCTAGTAAGATGTTTAAAATTATTTCACTTGTTAAAAATACATTTAAAATAAAATTGTGTTCTTTAATGTTTGTATATGGGGTTGTTATGATCATTATATTCTATGCTTGATTTTTGCCGAAACTTTTCACAATAACTTCTTTTAAATTATCACGCTAAATGTTAGATGAAATAACATGATATTTTTTGCAAATTCATCTCTTTATGTAATTGAAAACAATCTCTCTAATGTTCTCTAATTACATTGTTAGTCATGTTTTTCTACGATATATAAAATGATGAAATTTTAATTTTCCATGTCAAACTATAAATGGATTAACACTTATGAAAGTTTACATTTTATGGTTTTGTAAGCAATGCTTTCAACATGTCTTGATTGCACTGTTAATCAATATTTGCTATGTGCAAGTCATATTGTGTACTTAATGGAAAACCTCTTCCTCACAAATTAATTTTCAAAGTTTGATATTATCTTTTTAATTGTGATGTATGATAGTCCAAATACTTGAAACAAGAAAAAGGATAGAAAATCATGTTTTTGATAATTGAATTTATGCTCCATGCTTCTTTTCATAAGTATGGCTTGTAGTAAACTTTTATGATATATTTTATGCACACCAATCTTGTACATGTTCACATATCTCAATACCAAATTTTGGATCAATCCAATTTGTTTTTGCATATATTGAGTAACCTATACTTTGCTTGATGCTTAAGTATAATATTTTGAATATGACTTTTCAAAAAATTGAGATTATAATGTGACTTTTGAAAAAGATCCTTCTTCAATATATTTTAAATATATATTCTTATTTATGATTTATTTTGAAGGATTTCAACATGAAGATATATGATTGATTTTCATGAGAATGATTTTTGTGTATTTTCTCTAAAAAGTCAACTACTCTTAAAATAAAAAGACATCACATTGTATTCTTAAAAACACATTTGACTTCTTTTTATCATGAAAATGATGTCATCAATATTGATGAATGAACATCTTTATGCACTAACATGTCATAAAGTTAAAAATTGATAGGTCAACATTTTGAGGCGTATTAATATATGTATTTTCAAATGATTTTTATTTGTTGCTTACTTTCTTGTAAACTTTGATCTCAAATATTTAAATATATTTAAGCATGATGTATAGAAATTGAGGCAATCAAAAAGCCTCATACACATACACTTGCTAATGAAAGTAAGCTTGAACATGTGTCTTATTGTTAATTTGTGTGTTTACAAAAACTTTTTGAAAAATCATTTGATAATGACTTTGATGAATCTACTCTTGAGAGTTCATTTATCTTATTATATAGTTAACCTTTGATAATGACTTAATGACCTACTTTTAAAATAAATATATTGGAAATGATGATGATATTAATAAGAGATGGTTGAAAATGATGATGATATTAATGAGAGCTAGTTGGTGTGAATTGAAAAAATAAGGAAGTTTCACATAGGAGGGATGACAAACACTAGTAGTGTTTGTAAGGTGGAGGTATGACAATTGGGGTCTACCCCATAGGTATCCCAATTTTACGAAGGAGTGAGAACGCACCCAAATAGACTACCACACGCGCGGGTTGCCTTTGTTCGACTGCTCGGTTTGGTTCTCTCATTGATAAATGCGTTCATTTTTAATAAATGTGTTTGTTTTTCTCTCATCGATACGTTGTACACATGTCTACCCTCCACTGAGTCA
>PGWS01016780.1:0-13013 GCA_002896235.1 Cicer reticulatum
AACTTATAGGTCGACCTACAATCTATAACCAAGGTTCCACAGCTCCCAAAGAAAACTAAACCAATGCTCTGATACCACAATGTAACGCCCCGTTTTTCAAAGCGAGAGTGTATTTTTTTTTTCAAAAGAAATTAAACTGAAACAGAGAAATAAACAAGAAAATGCCTTTGGATAAATAATTGAGTCATTATAATTTACAAGCAGCGGAAAAGTTTCTCCAAATATAAATCCAAAGCATTTACACAACAACAAATGGTACATGGAATCCATTCATTAAGTGTCCAAACTGAAATATTAGTATAAGTACAGTTTTCCAAATTAAAATACTCAACCCCATAAGAAGGACGTCTAGTCCCTATACATCATCTAATCTGACATCCGACAAAAAACTATACACCCTGAGTGATTCCACGCGCTCCCGTGAGATCCTCCTAACGTGTGCAGTCAAGCGTTCCCATCTCCATTCCGTCCGTCGGGTACGAACCGGTGGATCGTCCTGACTCTCATCTGAGGGCAAAGCTAGATTTCCACAATAGTTGTAAAGGGTCACCAACCGAAAATTAACAGTTAACACATAACATTTAAGTTTTTAAATGCTCAAAATAACTTTTCAACTAAGCATGCACCTTAAAAGATTTCTTATATGCTAAAAGTTCATGTAATGCTTGCCAATTAAAAATGAAATCAAAATGAAGTTCTCAAACAATCAAGTAATACATAACTGACCAAGCATTGATAAATCAATTGAGCAATCGATTATCTAACTCAAAATAAGGACTTCTGCTGAGCCAAATCGATTGCCAAATCGATTTGGTCAGTTCTGCTGAGTTCCTGCATGACCGAATCGATTTCTAAGTCGATTTTGTCAGTTTTGCTGAGTCCCTGTGTTGCCAAATCGATTTCCAAATCGATTTTGGCAGTTTTTGCTGAGTTCCTGCCTCTCTGCCAATCGATTTCCAAATCGATTTCTTAAAAGATTTTGAAAGACATATTTATACAATCGATTGGCAAATCGATTAGGTTAAAATAGTGAACTTCCTGCAACTCATCCAATCGATTGGAAATCGATTTCCCTACTTATTCTTCCAAAATACTTAAAATATTTCAATCACACTAACACATAACTCCAAAACTTAACACTTAGCAAAATCCCACACAATCACCACGACGAATTGGTTTTCGAAAAAGTTTTGCAATCCATCGCACGCACACACGCTAATCAATACATAACACTTAGCAATTCCAACACAATTACCACAACAATTCCAATTCAAACCACTCAAATCATATACTTGATTCAAACACGACTCGTGTGCCAAGCACCCTAATGCAATGCGTATATGCCAAAATGCATGGACTCGGAATTCCAACCTAAAACCGTCCTCGAAGGTCGTAAATCATAATTGTACCGCCTATCGCATGCCAAAGTACCAATTACGAGGTGCCACTATCACGGGTTCGGCACGATTTACTAAAAAGCGTAAATCATAACGTACCACCTATCACGGGTTAGTCCAGTTTTACCGAGGTGCCACCTATCACGGGTCAGCACGATTTACTAAAAGAAAAAGCGTAAGTCGTAAACGTACCGCCTATCACAGGCCAATACAGTTACCGAGGTGCCACTATCACGGGTCAGCACAACTTACTAAACGTAAACGTAAACGTCCACCTATCACGGGTCAGTACAGTTTACCGAGGTGCCACCTATCACGGGTTCAGCACAATTTACCAAAATGAAATGCATGAGCATACACAGACTTCATCCACAACAATCGTTAAGCAAATGCAGATATTAAAGATTCCCCATTTTTAATACTCATTTGACTTAAACGATTTTCACACAAACATTAAGCAAACAGAGACATTAAGAGATTCCCCATTTCTTAATACTCTTTTAACTTAAACGATTTTCCAAACAACATTAAGTAAACCGAGATATTAAAAAGATTCCCATTTTTAATACTCGTTAACTCTAATGGTTTTCACGCCAACGTTAAGTAAACGTAGACATTAAGAGATTCCCCATTCTTAATACTCGTTTAACTTAAAAGATTTTCTTGAACACACATTAAGTAAACCGATATATTAAAGATTCCCCATTTTACCCACAGAACCTTAGATTATCTTCCCTAAATCAATACATCAACCCTAACAAATTTCCTTTCCGCACAACTACAGATAAGTCCCTAAATACAAACTAAAAGTTTGGAAGAGCTCTTACCATTTAACGATAGCTTTAACGTGCCGTTTCCGGTACCGGAGCAAATCCGATAAAAATCTCCGCTCGCAACGTCACCTCCAAATTGGTCCCTAGCACCGTAGCGTGGTACGTGAGCAACCTTCCCTTCTATCTCTTCGCGAAACGAAGCTTAGATCTAGATGAAACGGGGAGGTTTGTGTTTGACGTTTTAGAAAACTCTAACCCGTTTTTCTTCGTTTCGAAACAAAGAGGAAGTATGAAGTTGAGTAATCTTCTCTTTCAACACTCACCAACCTTGGTTTATGTTCGAAGTAAAAGAAGAACCGAAAATGAAAAATGGAAGGAGGGAGAAGAGGGTTCTCGCGTTAAAGAGGAAGAGGATGGAAAATCTCAATTTCTTTTCCTTTGTTTTTCCCTTTCTTCCTTTTTCCTTCTTCCTTTATATATCATGATTCTTTCCTTTTCCTTCCTTCTAATTTCCTTTCTTTCTTTTCTCTCCAAAAACATACATACATATATGTATATATATACATATATATTAATTGTAACATAACAAATACTATATATTTATTAAAATACCATTTCACCCGTAACCATTAAAGTCATCGTAAAAGATTCACCGCAGTTAATTTAATTAATTTATCGACGAGTAATTCTAATCGGCATCAAAATATCTTTTTGATCATATAAACTTCCAAAATATTATTATCTTGGCTAAAATCCTCTCGAGCCAAAATCCAAAATACATCAAAATACACTTTAAATTATGGTCTTACAATATGTTTAACCCTATTGTTCCATTAATTTCCTCACCAAAAAGAAATTGTCAAATAAATTTTTTTGAGATATATATTTTTTTGGATAGATATTTGAGGAATAATTTACAATTTCAAGTTGAAACCAAACTATATTGATCCAACACAATCACTTCTACTCAAGAGGTTATCTTCTTTCTTTGTATCATATATCTTTTTTCTCTATCTCGTAAGAGAAACACATTTGATTTTTTTAAGTGACATTGAAAGACGATTGTTATTTATGATGAGATATATTTTAAACAACTTCTTGCATGTTGAAGTACCCTATTTTTGTCCAACTAATTAAACATAATTCAAAAAGTAATAATATTCATTTTTATTATAATAATTAAATTTTATGTTTGCTATTATTTTATTTCTCTATATGAAAACTTAAAAATAAATATATAAGATGTATATATTTCTGACTTCATAATCATGTAATACAAAAGAAAAAATATATATATAATGGAAATAAAAATGATATAACAAAAGATAATAAGGGATGTTAATTTTTATAAAACCACAATTATAATAACATTAGAGTAAATAATACACAATGATATATATATTAATAAAATAAATAAAAAATTCCTATTGTCCTCTCCGAAAGCAAAAGCATGAAGAGAACATTTTGCATTATCATATATTTCTCAAACATAAACAGGAGAGAATTAACCACACTCGATAAAAACAAAAATTTTTAAAAACGTGGAATGCATCAAACATGCTGAAGAACTCAGATTATGAACAATAAAATAAAATATAAAGAAGAAGGAAATTAATGGGAAGCACAAAGACAGAACATGAAAACAACTAAACAAGTGACAACTCTATTAAATACATCTTCATTATATTTTAAAAAAATGAGACAAATGAGGGAGATCTGATACTAAACAAAAAAAAGATAAAAAAAAAAACAAGAAGATAAAAATAAAGAAAATTGTTCTGACGTTCCTATTAGACAGCTGCACAAACACCGTGCACTGCCAGCTCTATCTTACTGTGGCTTTGATATCCGAAAAGGCATGTGTTTTTCTCCGCCTCTTCATGTTTGCTTTTTTCTTTTCAAACTAAGATGTGAACTTCATCTTCTTTGGAAACTAAGAGTTTGAAACTCAGAGTTTGATTGTTTAAAAAATGAAAGCTTTTGTTTTTCCTGTTGTTGTGCTTCTTGTTTAAAGATTTTTTTTTTACTCTGGGTGTGTAGAAGCTGTTTTGGTTAAAGCCTTTTTGGTTTTTGTTTTTGTAAAGACTGGACTCAATAGGATACCGGCTGCTATTCCTAATTTTTTCTCTAGCAATTTCAATGTAGATGTGATCGATGTGCGCGCTGCTATTCTACTTTATATGTTAATTAGTAATTGGGACATATTTTTCATACGACTATCGTGTAAATATTCATTTCGGAATGCTGTTTAACATAAATAATTTCAACCTTCAATGGATATAGCTAACTACTATTAGCCTCCTTTTTTTCAATCAGTAAAGTAATTTAAATAAATTTTTCTTTTAGTTTTGTTGTGTTTTTTAATATTAAAATGAATTTTGTTTCCATTATTTAATTAAAATTGGTCGGAACTAAGGTGTTTCTTTAGTATTAAAATGAGTTTTGTTTCTATCACTTGTTTAACTAAAAGGTGTAAATTAAAAATAAGCTTTCACTTGTATAGTAATATTTTGGTTTTATTATTTGATTAAAGATCTATTTTGTTTTTTAATAGATCAAGCTACAAGTTCACATATTTTCTTTCACTTTCACTGCTATTTGGTTTTTTTGAGCACTTATTACTATTTTATTTCTTAGAATTATTTAAATAAAAGAAAATAAAGTAAAGAATATAATCAAGATATTAAAACAATGTGAATTGTCTTTTTAATTTTTTGAGTTGTTAGTACACAAGTTGTTACATCTTGATAGTCTAAAACTCATTTTGGTAAAAACAAGATTAATCAATAAAATTCTTTTTAAATGGTTAATTAGATGTGATATCTTTTAATCTTTGAGTGTTAAGACACAAGTTGTAACCGCTTTGTGGTTTTCAACTCATATCTTAACCGAAAATAATTATTCAAATCAAACAAACTCTTTTTTTTGTCAAAACATTCTCTTTTTAATCAACAACAAAACAAGTTTTCTTTAAAATAATTAACCATATCCACTTTTTCTACCAGAACTACGTAGCTTTGATTTCTCACCGGCACCAAATAGATACGTAGGTGCGCAGATCACACCTCTTTGTGTCAGCACACTAATAATTTTAATTTTTTATGACTTTTCTTTCTTAAGGCATACTTTTATTTCAAAATCACATTAAAAAAAAGATTGATATTGATATTTAATAGATAAGGAGAACAAATATATTTAAGTTAATATTAATTTTTGCACATTAAATTATATGTAACTGTATTTTAACGGATGTCGTAGGGTACTAAGCATTTCCTACGCATAATTGACTCCCGAACTCAAAAAATCTGGTTAAAGACTATTTTTATTTATGTTTACAGGTTTTCGAATATTTTCGCTATTTAAAATTAATGTTATGTGGCCGACTCCATTAAATTCGAGAAACACAACAAAATTTTAGGTCGTGACACACATAACATATCTTACATTAGTACCATTCATACTTTGTGATCTGTCTTTGACATGGATAGGCAATTTTGGTGATTTTGATGATTATTTTTCCTTTATGGTCTTTGGTTTCACTTTTCTTATCTACACAAGACATGCTACCTTCATTACTTGAACAATGCTCTTCTTGTGTATTATCCACTTTATCTTTTTTTCATAGCGTTTTGGGGGTGAAATAGAGGAGGTGACTTTGTTCTTTGGAAAACACTTTGTGATATAGTTCTTCAATTTGTGATAACTCTTCAAACTGAAATTAACTTTAGGCGTTAAAAGGGATGCCGTTTTCTTTTCCATCATAGCATCTATATCTTGCAACATTGTTTTCTTCTCGATTAAACTTTCTTTTCTCTTTCAACAGTGTTGTGTTGTGATTAAAATTTCTCATTCCATTAGTGTATTTATAGAAGAGTTTTATGGAAATAAAAATCCAAAAAAAATTTTAAAAAGATTTTTTTTTGTTTAAATGATTTTTTTTTATCTTCAGTTAATATTTTATTGTTAATATTAGTTGTGTATTTAATATCTTACGATTTTTTTATAAAAATTATATTATAAAAAGTATAATATTTTGAGAAATTTGGACCAAAAATTAAACCAATGCGATCTCAGAGTCCTGGTTCAATTGTTTTAATTGGGTTAAATTACAATCGAACTTTAAATTGAACTGTTAAATATATTAAATAAAAATAATAATAAAACTATAAATTATTGATTTGTAATCATTTAAAAAAATAATCGGAGACCAATAACCAAAAAAAAACATCGAGACCTTTTTTCTTTTTTATTTGCATTTGGATGTACCTTTTTTTTTTTTTTCATTTCATTTTATCAGTTGCCTAGACACTAATGTATGACAATCTTGTTGTCGCACTATATGAGCCCGAAGCCCCACAAATACTGTAACACTCTGATTTTTAAAAATTGAGTTTTTTTATTTTTTATTGTTTAAATATCACTTCAAAATATTTTGATAAAAAAAATTGAGATATTTTTTCCTCTTAAAATATGAACTAAACTTTTGTATATATATACATATATTAATAGTATATAACCTTCAATCAATTGAGTATCTTTTTATTAACATTTCAATGTTCACATTTTTAAATATTTTTTTTTAGGCTATATTATATATATATATGCAACGTGAGCCAGCCCTTCTTAAAGCTGTTCTTCGCTCTCCCATCCCTTCTTCTATTTTACTATTAGAATCAAAGCTCTATTCATAACTGTTATGAAGGAAAGTTACCCTCCTCTACAAGTTGGTGGTGCTTGTGAGGTTAATTTTATTTGAGGTGGGACACTTACTTCTTCTTTTTCTTTCTTTCTAAATTTGAAATGTTTATGTGTGGGGGGATGAGTGAAACTTTGAGTTCTTAACCAACCCTGTTGTTGGTTGTGCTATTATTGTTATTGATATTGTTAGTAATGGTTAGAAAAGAATTGATTTTTTGATGTGTTTGCGTTATTTAATTGAGTTATTTTCAAATAAATTATGTTAAAACTGAAAGTTGAAAATTTTACAACAAAAAAAATTTAGAGTTGTTAAAGTTTGTAAAAAAGTTCAAATTTTAACTAAGTTAAAGAGTTTGAGCAAAAAAACGTTAGATTGAAAATTAAATGTTAGAGTTAAAAATGATACTCTTTTAATTAGTCTTCGACTGAGTTTAAAAAGAAAAGTTTAGAGTACTTTATTAACTCAAATTTTTTGTACTTTAAATAGTCGAGTGTGTGTATGTTTAGATAGTCAAATTTTGTGTGCTTTAAATTTTTTGTACTTTTTCATTGTGTTTTGAAGATGGTAGTGATAACTGTGGTGAAAAACTATATCTAAGGTAAGAGATCCTCCCAATTTTTAGTTTTCACATTAGGACCTTATATGTCTTGACTTATGTATGATTGATGTGTGCATATGATGATGATTAAATTGATGTGATAATGTATTCTTGAGTGATAATACGTTGTTGTTACATGTTGATGAATTTAATTGAGGATAATATGTCTTGAGTATGCTCTGTGAAAAGTATGAAAAATTATTAGTGTGTAATAAGTATTAAAAGGGAAGTCTTTTAATAGCTACATTTCATAATGGATATGTTGTGAAAGAGTTAGAGTATGCTCATGCATTTCATAATTATTGGTGACCGGGATGGGCCACGGTGTTAGTGGTGATCGTGATGGGCCACAGGATGGTTCCATGAGTTGATTGCTCCATCTTATCCTTTACGAGGATTTATTTGTCGTGTAGGTCTGTATAGACTACGACTAACCTAGTAAATCAGGTGCTGATGGAATGTGATAGGTGACAGACATTGGTAATTAGTATTCAGTCTGTGAGAGGCGATACATTTATAATTTACGCCCCTCGAGGAGTGTTTGGAAATTTTGGAATCTCGTGCATTGGCTTATAAGCATTACATTAGGGTGCTTGACACGCGAGTCATGTTTGTTATAATATGATATTTATATGTGTTATTGCTTGTCTTTATGATACAATTGTTAAATGTTATTTGTTAATTTCAGTTGGTGACCCTTTACATTATTGTGGAAAATGAGTTTTGCCCCTAGATGATACATGCGTTCGTTCCACCGACTGTTACCTTGACGACGGAAATATCGTTAGACTTCCCTGATCGACATTCGTCGACTACTTGGGTTACGACCCCCATCTCAAGCAGGGCTACTTATACAGGGAGGGTAGTGAGGACAAGTAGGAGAGTGGGGCAGTATATCTTGTGGGTGGACCTGACTTCTTAGGAGACTGATCCTTCTATGACTGATGAGGAGGAGGAAGTTCCTTCGAGGAGAAATATTGCGTCAGAAAGAACTGAAATTAAATTTAGGGTTGAAAAGAATGCTCTTTTTCTTTTCCATCATAACATCTATATCTTGTAACATTGTTTCATTCTCCATCAAACTTTCTTTTCTCTTTCAATAGTGTTGTGATTAAAAATTTCTCATCCAATAATGTATTTATAGAAGAGTTTTATGGAGAGTCAAATCCGAAATTATGGTTTTAAATTATTGATTATAATATTTAAGCCTTAACTAATTAAACCTCTATCTTCGAATTCATATTTTTTATAAGTGATGCATATTACATATATGTTATGTTGCTACCTTTTATCAGTTTATGTATTTTTATTACTTCTTTTTAGGTTGTTAATTAATTTTTAATGTTTATTATTAAAATTAAAGTTGTAAAAGCTGATGTAGCCAAATATCACTAGAAGGGTGGTTGAATAGGGACTTTTGCTGTTTAAAATAATTTTCTCGTGTTTTTGGATCTATCCTCTTAGGAGGATGGTTGTTTAAGATGTTAAATCAAAGCTGAACAAAAGAAAAGAGATAAAAGTAAGAATGACACACACAACTTTTAATACTGGTGTCAACACCAATGAAGGCTACGTCAGTCCGCCTCAACACACTTGTGAGATTTACTAACGTTCAAACAGATCAACCTCTCACAGAGGATGATTACACTTTGTGTATTCTTTAGCCTCACCAAGCTTACAATCAAATTGTAACTCACGTGGAACTTACAGAGTGATATGAATGTGATTGTTTCTCTTTTCTAAAACACTTTCTAAATGGATATTTCAAGATCTAATGCAGGAATGTAGAAAGTATAAGAGAAGATGGGATATTGCTCTTGATAGCTTTGAAGACCTTGATCTTTTTATGCAATGTTGTTGTGTATCTGATAATGAAGAGCTCCCTGCATTTTATAGAGACTCCATGTGAGATGATAATTTTCAAAGTGGCTCAAACTTTATGACCGTTGGGCACTTTAATCAACAAGTCCAATGTTTTTCCTCATAATTAACGAAATTGCCAATCCAACTTTCATTTGACTAATGCAGAGTCTGTCCTCTTGTACGAGGTTCAGTATTCCTAAGACTTTGGACATGTGATGTCCTTTTTTTTTTTCTTTCCTTAATGCTTGTAAGACCACATGTGATGTCTTTTCTTTTTTCCTTCCTTTAAGGCATGGTAAGGCTTCACGTGAAGTCTTTTTCTCTTCCTTTTCTTTAAGACATGTGAAGCCTTCTTATATGTGGCTTGTTTGTTGTTGTTATTTTGTGTAAATTGACTCTATATTGTTTTCAACCATACAAGTATGAATATATAGGTCTGCATTTAGCCTTTGCACAGATATGATGGGTTGCTTTCAAAGGTGTTAGGGTTGCTTTCCAAGATATTGACCATATATCCCTTCTAGTGTAGTCTTTTTTCGTACCTTCTTTTGGCCATCTTGCTTTCTTTATTTCAAATCATTATTTTATTTATTATTTGAATATTGTCTTTGCTTTTATAAAATGAATAAACCATTTGTTTCATGCGAGTATGAGAGTATTTCTGCATATTTGAAGAAATATCCTCTCACGTGGTCATCCTCTCAAATTCCAATCCGTCGCATATTTGAATCAGATTTTTTCCTCCTTTTGTGTCTTAATGATTTAATAACCTATAATCTTAATGAAACTACACTCAAAAGCACAGATTAGTCATTAACCATAATCATAATCTTTTTAATAATTTTTGTATCATTAAAACGCATTTGAGAGAGATTTTTGTCTCAAGAAAAGCTTGTTGTACCTATTTCTTGATTTTTTCTTAATTTAAACTGATTCTTACTCTCCACTTCCATGCTTGCATTCTACATCTGATCAATAGACAACTTCAATTGAGGTTAAGTATGAATTAAATAATTTATTTCTGTGGTTTTATATTATGAAATGTATGTTTTTGATAGGGTATTTAGCTTGAAAAATATAACTTTTGAATATGTGGCCAATTTATAAAAAAAAAAAATGGTTTCTCTCAAGTTCTTGGGCAGGACCTAAATCAAAAAAGTGAATTGTAAGTTGTTGATAAAAATTAGTAAGTGACTAATCAATTTAAGTTTAGTGAATAATTCAATGAAATATTTTAGCAACCAAGTCCACATAAATCTTAGGAAAATGAAGTGCTTTTGGATAAAATCAGATTTTCTATGTGGAAAAACAATATAAAAAGAAAAAAAGCTTTTCAATAAACTCAAATCAAAATGGTATGTACTCAGAATAGTCAATCATACCATCAACCGAAATAATCTAAAGTCTTCATTGAAAATTTCTCATAAATGAGGGCTACACTGCCAAGTACAAAATATTCCTGATATGTAACAGTGTGTTAGATTTGAGAAATAAGTGTTGAGATCAAGTTAAGAAGATTCTAAACGGGTGAGAAATTATGTTTCTCCTCAAAACGCTAAATTTTTTCATTTAAAAAAATACATATGCCTCAGTTCAGTGCTAATCCCAATAATATGCATTCATTTTTGAAATATATTGAACACACCATTCTTAAATCAAATGATTCACACAGGATTTGAGGCAATCAACAATTACAGTATCATACTTCCCTTAATGGGGCAACATCTAAGAAATTCAATATCGCCAAATGGGTGGGAAGAAAAATCAAACGAGAAGCTTCTAAAATAACCTTAAAAGTTCAAATCGGTAAATATATAGCTGCAGTTGGCAACTTAACAAACCTTAAAATGAGTCTGGCATGATAGAATTGTTGTTTTTGCTCCTTAATCCAAATTCTTTGTCATCTTTGGAATCAAATCAAACAATATATACGTTCTTATATGGAACATATATATGCAACATGTAAACATTGACTTATATCGTTTTCTAAACATTGATGAAGCGCATATATAAAGTTGGCTTAAATGACGAATGGTTGTTGCTGCTCCTTATCCAAAATCCTTTCATCTAAACAGTTGATTATATGCTTCATCAAAATGTCGTTTCTAAACTTTGATGTTAATTCCTCAATTGATTGTTCATATTCTAAACATTGATGTTCATTCATTCCTAAAAAATTGATGCCTTCCTAAGCATTGATTGTTTTATTCATTCATAAAAAAACACTTAATCCACTTAAATAACAAATCATGTCTTACAAATCAGTTTAAATTTTGAGATGAATTCTTATGAGATACCTGATTGGAGAGAAACAAATCAAAGACAATGCCCAATTAAACAAACAAAATCAACCCCGAATGTAGCAAAATTGTTTTTTGACTTGAGAGGAAACAACAAAGAAGAAAATTTTCTTACCAATGATTAATGAATTTACTGTGTTTAAGGGTCCATAAACTTTTGTCGTTAAAAATCCGTCCCTCTTGGCAAGGTTTTTTCAGAAACCAATCCGATCAAACTTGGCGTTCCGCAAAAAGAGAAACAATTGGATTGAGAACGCCTTTCGCACACTAGAATCTTTCCGAAAGATGGATGTTTTTGGGCGATGGCAAGGAGCGAAAAAGGGCTTCGTTTTGGGCATCAATGAGTCGATCGATTATAGGTAGTGGCTATGGTTTTCTATTTCACCGAAGCAAAGCATGAAATGACGGATTTTGTGAGGGAAGCGAGTGATGAAACGAAGAAGCGCTGATGAAACAGATTTTGTTTGTTTCACATATTAGAGAGTTTAGGGTTTGTTGTTGGTTGAGAAAAGAACAAATATTTGGTTTCTTGAGGAAAATTGAGAGGTAAGTTTGTTTCTTAATTAGAGATGGAATTTTATTTCAGTAAAAAATGAGAGAGGGAATTATAAAATTTGTCAATAAAAAAAATGTGGCATGTGAAAAATGTGCCGTAATAAAAATAATTGAAAAAAGTTTTATTAGCCAATTTTAATTAAAAAGGAGATATAAATAATAAACACCAATTTTCAGTCACTAAAATTTAAATCGCCAAATCAGTCTCTAAATATCATATGTGACCAATTTAGTGACGAAAAAATGGTTCTTTATCTAGTTTTGTATTTTGGTCTTTAATGCAGTCTCTAAAGTGGCCGAAATAATTTACTCTCTAAATGCAGAATTTCAAGTAGTGTATATGTACTCAATAATTAACTAAGCTTACTTTTAATGTTTTTGGTGGATCTTATAATTAAAATACATTTTTACTATGCCTTATTTTTAATTCTAGTTTTATTTTGGATTCTTATTTTTCATCTCAATTAAATTATTTTGTTGTTTTATTTACATATTTGTAATAACCAACATTTCTATGCGTTAATCAATCAATTGCCTAATGATCAAATACAATAAATTGGTAAATTTATAGGACAACTGAGGTTAGGATTCTTATATGATGAATCATAGATACTAATCTTTCAATAATTCAACCTCTTGGTTCTTTATGTTTTCTCTTAATTACATTTTTGTATGATCAGTTAAAGAATAAACTTAGGGAAAAGAATATTACATTGAATGGTCAAACTTTGCTAATAGTTTTAAAAATGGATTGATAAGTGAAAGAACAAATAATGATTCATGTAACATTAGAATTTTTTGTCTTAAAATTACAAGTGAAACCATGAT
>PGWS01016781.1:0-10428 GCA_002896235.1 Cicer reticulatum
TATCATCATTATTACTATTATTACATTTGATACATGTATAAATAAATAATAATAATAATAAAATCTGTCAACACATCAATATTTTCTACCCAAGAACTACGTGAGTTTTGATTTCCTTATTGCACCTGGGGATACGTAGGAGCAAGGTTTTTCCCTTGTCAAACCAAATTAATAAAACAAATATTTTTTTTTCTTTCATTAATGTAAATAATTTAATTTTTTTTATTATTCTTTTTGGGGTAAAGATAAATAAATAAATAAATAGTTTGTATGTAATTAATTATAGGGTAACTGTCTTAACAGACATTGTAGGGCGATAATACTTCCCTACTCGTAATCGACTCCCGAATCCAAATTTTTGATTCAAAAATATTATTTTAGGTTTTATCCAATTTTTTCCTTTAATAAAAATAAATTGGTGGCGACTCTTTTTATTTTTTTTTTTTTTTCGCGGGACAAAAGAACCAGACGCGACAGTAATAATAATAATAGGATTGGCTAATATGGACCTAGTCCAAAGATAGACCTTATTATGTTTAGTAATTTTTGATAAAATATTAGACAAAATACATCATGTAATACTTTAAGTTATACAAAAATAAAAAATTGGTTGTCTTAACTTTTTTTTATATCAATTTAGTCCTTTATATGCTTGTAAAATTACATACTTACTATTTTTGAGTCATAACATCATTTAGAGACTGATTTTAGTGAAATTTTTTTTTAAATTGTACTATGAGTTTTGTTATCAATCTTATAAAAAACAACATAATAAATTTTTATAATATAGATATAGAAAATTTTGCCTTTAATTTAAAAATCCTAAAATGAATCTCACTTGAATTCTCTTTTGTTTAATTATTACTTTAAAAGTGAATTGAGAATTTATGTTCTTATGATTATTAGAATCAAAACCTCTTAAGAAATGCATGGGTTTATTGGAAAAATTGAGAGAATTTGGGTTTTAATTTTGAAATTAGGATTGTCGGTATAAACAATTACAAACATAAGAGTAAACTTGACACACTAAAATAAATATAACGTACTATCTTATTATAAATAAATAAAAAAAAAGATAATGATTATCTGATATTTTCGTTTAACTTTAAAGACTGCAAGAATGTATTTTTCCTAAATTATTTATATCGTTCCTCTATTTTTATTATTATAAAATTATTATTCATTAAAAATAGTAAAGTCCACTTACATTTTTTTTGAGAAGTTTATAATAACAATTATAATAATACAACGTGCATGTCATCAACCAAATATAGAAAGAAAAAAAATATAGCTTAAGTCTAATCCCATATATTGTTATAAGAATATATAGTTTTTTTTGGTAACATATGAAAAAGAGAAAATAAAAAGAAACCAAAAAACAACTACTCCAAAGCATGTTCATGCAAAGAAGAAATAAGTTCCAGAGAGTCAAACTAAAATAATATCATTTTAGAAAGAAAAAAAAGTCGGCACATTGATTTTCTTCTATAAATGTAAAATCGAACAACAAATCCATTTCAGAACTCTATAATCCATATCTAACTATTCAATTCAAATTTAATATCATACAAAACAACAACAAATCATGAAATGAATGAACCATTTATTTTACTAATTTTATAACAAAGAGGGAGTCCAAATAACAAATAAGATTAAGAGTTTCTAATATCTAAATGATTTAAAACCCACACAAAATGAATAATAATTTAGCATGAAGGCTATTACTATAGTGTGTCTATGAAAATCAATGATATAAAGTTTAGAACCATAATAAGACAAAATTCATGGATAAAAATATGCAAATAAAAAAAAATTATGCAAAGCATATTATTTTTAAAAAACATAAAATAATTATTTTTTTTAATCGAAGAAATTTGAAAAATATCCTTTTATTACAAATTTTCTCGCAAACTTTTTAATGAACTAGAGAAAATTTTTGTAGTGTTGCTTTGATAGCAAGGCGAGAGGTTTGAATCTTCTCGTCCATAATTCTCAAATCATTTTGTAGATCTAGAAAAACTTATAAAGATTCAGTCATAGATTATGGAAAATCTCTTATTTGTGAATTCTCCAGACAATTGTAAGTGTGTTGAGTTTGTTGCTGATAAGTATATGAGGAAAAAGTTTGTCGATGAGGTATATGTGTTGAAGATGAAGCGGTGTTTGTTGATGGAATAAAATGGAGAAGAATTAAATTAGATAGAGCCGTAGCATTTTGTAGTAAACAATGAGGAGTAATACGTGTGGACTGAGTTGAAATAAGTTCATGGAGGTGTCGAAGACTATGAATTAAAGCATCTAAACTAAGAAAGTGGAATAAACAATGAATAAATTCATTAATGGTAAGATTTTAAGAGAATAACTTAATTTTACCATTTATTTTATCTTATTTAATGATTTTGATTCTTATTTATTTTTTCGTTTTCTAGAACTGATTTTTGATACAAAATAATAATACAAATTGATTCAACATAATGGGTTCAGTTACAAAAATGACTTATTTGAAAGACTCGAAATAAATTGATTCTTATTTTATGTGTTAACGCAAGTCTAACATGGGAACTAAATATAAATTAAAATAAGATAAAATAATGTAATTACATTAGATTTATATATTATATTTATGAAGGTGAATGATGGTCGAGGCCAATATATAAATAGAAAAGAGAACTGCCGTGAAGGTAATTGGCCCAATTAGATAAAGACAATTGAAAGTTGGCATACTACTAGATTAAAATGTCAAATGAGCGGATTATAAAAGGAGAGCCAACACCAAGAAGAGAATTCAAGACCCGCACCTTACATAATAAGATTTAAGGAGAAGCAAAAAGAGACTCTAGTGTTTGGAATTGAACAAAAGTGTCTCAAATTTAAGAACACTACTATTTAATTGTAACTAAACTATCTCTTATCTTTCCTGGTAGATCTTGTCTTATGTATTTAAGCGTGTCTCAAATTTATTGATTTTAGTATTTAATTTGAATTACGTTTTATTATTTATCAAATTGGTTTTCTATTATTCTATTAACGTGTTAGGATTATCACCTTTGCATGTTTTAATTAATTAGTGGTTAGTAAACTTAAATTTAATCTTCCGATCATTCAATTTTTTATACTTTAATAATTTTTTTTTGAATTAAATTATTTGCATGACAGAACAATGAGCTAATTTAAGAAAAATAATATTAATTACGAACACCAAAACATGTTAATAAGTTTAATAAAGAGATTGCTACATTGAATTATCAACAGAAATGAAACTGAACAAAATTACATTTGGAAGTAACCAAAGTTACAAATGAAATCGTTGATCCTAGATTTTATCTCCATTGATTTACAACTTTTCATTTTGTATTCTTGTTCTTAATTAATTTTGCTATTTGCTAATTAGTTCATCTAGTTTGATTAGATATTTTTGTTGCTTGTGCAAATGTTCATATGCTCTAAGGAGCCTGTTTTGCAATTGATCCCTCTTTAGTAAAAAAAAATATGACTAAGAGAAAAAATTAAAGTGATTACATCATGGATAATCAAGAATAAATCACACCTAAGAGAAAAACAAATGGGTGGATATATTTTATGTTAAGACATTACTCTTTTGATCGATATTGGTCACTGTGGAGTATGATAGTCAAGATTTTCACATAAGAACATTTTTTGGATTACTATGAAGATTTGGCCTTCATGGGATCAATATGATCCTTACTCCACAAGTGGTAGAAGTGCTTACATATCACCTTGGTGCGACTTGAATGTCCTAGACAAGAAATGAGCCCATACAATCAATGAAGAGACTTGCAATGCTCGATGCAAAATACCCTTCTTGAATTATCTCAAAGGCTTCAATACGCATCTTCCACTAAAGTTGTTCCTGAAGCCTAATAGAAGGTTGAAATTGTCACTCTTACAACTTAATGAATAACTTGGATATGAAGCACATATGTCTATTGAAAGAGAAAAGTACTTTTATTCAATTACTCAAGAGAATCACTTTTGAGGAGATCAAGCAACGAATCCTATGGTTATGTCCATAAAACAGGTAATACGCAATTTGTTGTGACAGCAGGAAAAAGCATGTTTTGAAAGCTTTCAATTCTAAAAAATGTCTCTAATTTATGTTGACTTTTAGTCTTTTTAAATCCTAATTTTTGACATAAATTAACAAACCATACAATGTTCATACATCATATGATAATCTAAAATTTCAAATTGAGCAAGATTTCATGGAACAACAACTCAACCCTACAAACACTTGAGCAATTGCTTTGGAACTACAAGAAAATCAAACAAAAGTTGAATATTGACTGAGTAAATCGATTGGGAAATCGATTTCATAAAAGGGTGTAAAGGAATCTAACTGTTTGTGGTTTATAATCGATTAGGCATGACTGGGCTAATTAGAATAAAATTGCACAAGTCGTGGCACCTGTTTTTACAGGCTAATCGATTGGCAAATCGATTGTACACATCACAAAGGTAACTGATTGAAACTACTCGATTGGGAAATCGATTTGACAAGTCACAGTGAAGTCCAATTATCTAGGTAATCGATTGGCAAAATCGATTGCTTAGATAAATACTTGAAAATAAACTGACCTGTGACACACACAATCGATTGGACAATCTATTGTGAGAATTCAGTCGTGTTAAGTTGGTTAATGATTGGAAATCGATTGAACTAAACTCAGGTAAGAACTTTTCAGCAAATTATACCAAATCGATTGGCACTTCGATTAACATGAAAATACTAGTCACTGACTTGAACTCAATCGATTGGAAAATCGAATTGAAGAAACATTTTGAAATCACAGTGAATCAGCTTGATGGCCAAATCGATTCTGAGTATTGTCATCATTATGAGACTTTAGTAATCGATTAAGTAATCGATTGGTGTCACTTTATTGAAACACAACACCTGCAATTCATCTTGCAATCGATTCATATAAGTCTGAACATAATTTACTGGAAGAGTTTTTAAAAGATTCGATTTGGCGAATCGATTGGCTATGCTAGTTTCAAGATTCAAGAAAAACAAGACCACCGATTAATCGATTGACAAATCGATTAGACCTGTTTTATAACTTTAAGATCGATTGGGTAAATCGAATTGAATTAGTTGTTTTTTCAGAACTATATAAACCTGTTTTCATCAATTCTCTCATTAACACAATGATACTTGAAAACATCTTGAATATACTTCAGAATACTGAACGACTCTAAGACACATTGTTAACATTCTGATATATGCTTTTTCAGATCAAAGCCAAAAAAAATTATCCATAATCATTGAGAGAGCTGAAAGTATTCTTGAGAGAAAGACAATGTTCTCATAAAACAATCATTGAATACCAGATTCGGTGAGAGACACATTGATCAGATTTGAAGACACTTTTTGTACTTCTTTTATTTTGATTTGAAACAAATACTTTGTAAGAAAGATGCGAAATCCAGTAGAAACTGGTGGCGATCTTCTTGGGTGAGAGCTCATAAGAAGGAGCGTACTTGATTTTGTGTGAGTCTGCTGATGACACAAGGTATCAAGGGTTGAGCAATAGGAAAGAGATTATGTTAGTATAGATAGTTTCGAGGAAATGCACAATCTGTAACAATTCACAATTCTTTCTATTGGAGAAAAAGCTGAATCCCAGTTGGATTGTCAGGACTGATGTAGTTGTTCATTGCAACTTGAACAGGATAACTTGGTGATTCTATCTCTTATCCTTTTACTTTTAATTGTTAATCTTGTTGCCGGTTTAATTCGTTGTGTGTATGAATCTGAATAAATCTTGCATCGTATGATTGTATGTTCGTCTTAACTGTATGCTAGACGTATTCGATTTTCTATATTGCTTTATTTGGATTAAAAGACTGATATATTCTGATTATTTCGAGGTCATAAATAATCAACAATTGGCCTCAGAGCTGACTTTTGAGAGATAAAACTATAAAGGAATATGAGCCTCAACTGTTTTCTCGGAGAAGGCGCTTCATTCGCTAGACCCTCAGCATTCAATGGCACATCATATATGTATCTGGAAGCACAAGATGCTGATATTTTGGAGCATGGAATAGACTTCTTTGACGCTGTTGAATGGACCATATTTCCAAGATCGCAGGAACAAATGATTGTTGATCCCCCAAGCCAGAGCCGAAGGTGTTGAGGACGATAAAAAGAAGGTAGGTTTATATGTAAGCTAGAAACATTATAAAATCTGCTTTGTGTGCAGAAGAATTCTTTAGGGTATAAACTGTAAGATCAGCAAGGAAATGTGGGACAATAATCAAGAAACTTCCTTCAACATGAAGACTACAGATGTGAAAGAGTCGCGTAAATACACTATGCAGAAATACGAATTTGTTCAGCATGAAGAAGATGAATTATAAGTGATCTACAGACGAGATTTAACACACGTTATAAACAACTTCATGCCTGGGAACAGGTGGAGAATGAACAGCAGATCAGTAAAGATCAGAGGTGTCTAACTAGAGATGGCAGCCAAAATAATGCTATTGTGATCTAAAGATCTGGCAATAATGACCACTGACACACTATTTGGAAAGCTCAGGGACAACGAAATGGAGTTGCATCGACTAGATGAGTAGAAACAAGAAAGCAGGAAAGAAAGGACTGTCTTTGAAGCCCAAACGCATCAATCAAAAACTGACAAGAAAGTTGCTCAGATGAATCAAGCACTGAGACTGATGAGAAACCTGAGATTGGTTTGCTTGTAAGAATTTAGAAATTTCAGGAAGAACGAAGACAACAAATTCAGAAAAGCCATCAAAGCTCTAAGACTAGTGACAACAAGACAATTACATGTTATGAATGTGGTAAACTGGCCAGATAAGTCAGAATGTTACAAGTTGCAGAACAGATTAGAGCTACAAAACCAAAGGCAAGGAACAGTCAAAAACAGAAAAGCTATATTGCATGGAATGACAAGAAGAATCCTCTTGCTCTTTCAGATGAAGAAAGAAGCGAATCTGTGTCTCATGGCAAATACCGACTGCAGAATCAGAAAATGGGTTAGTTACAATCTAATCAACTTATGATGAGCTACAGAAGCTTTCAATGAATTGCAATGATGATTATGTGAATTGCTAAACAAGTTGTTAAGCACAAAGAAATGCTTAAACAAATGAAAATGACATAAGAAATTGAAAATTTATGTGAACAACTGAAAAGGATTCACATGACAAATCTGCAAAATGCATTGATACTTGAGAATAATGTTGCATCATTAAAATTGATTTATTTGAAGTTTGCTAAATAGTAAAGATAAACTGAATGTCATACTTAAGCAATCAAGATATGTTCATGAAATCTGGTCTAAGGATATCACCAATTGCATGTTAAAGAATAAAAATAGATTGGTATTGGTTATATGCACCATAAATGGTCCACATGGTCCAAAAATCTGCTATTTCTAAGGAAGTATGTATGACATCTTATAACCAACAAACATTCATCCTTTGATGACAATGTCATTCTGTTGCAGAAGGGACATTTTGTGTCAATTGCAAATTTAAAATTAGCCAATAGAGGATGGAAGCAAGTTGGATAGCAAGAATCTGTGTTGACACTACCATCCAGGACCCAATTTAAATTGGGGACCTAAAACAAATTCTGATTGTTTGTTGCAGGTGTGCTTGACATCCACTAAGCATTCATGGTATTTAGATAGCGGATGCTCAAAGCAATGGAGAGGAGACAATCCAAATTCCTGTCTTGACATTTAAAGAAGGAGGTTTTGTCAATATGGTGAAACAATAGAGGAAAGATTATTGGAATTTGGTGACATAGGAATGAGTCAACGCAGTCATCAAAAATGTCTTATCTGTTGAGGACCTAAACACAACTGCTGAGTATATAGTCCAGCATGTGATAAATGCTTTCAGGTAAGATTTTTTCATCACAATTTGCATTATTGAGCATAAAGATGACGAACACATAAAGCTAGTTGGTGACAGATTATAACATTTACAATGTTTAGATTTTTCTTCTTTACAAGTACTATATGTTGCTTGTTATCTAATTCAGATGAGACTTGGTTTGGCTAAAGTATACACGCATATTCATATAGATCATTTGAATAGACTTGTTAGCAACAGTAGTTATAGGTCTCTCCTAATAGGAAGTTTTAACTAAGGATAGACTGTGTGACTCATGTGAGAAAAGCAAACTGGTTAGACTCCATTTCCCTCTATAGATTTGGTAGAACATATAGAGTTTTGCAGTTAGTCACATGGACCTTTTTGGACCTGCCCAAGTTAAGAGTTTTGGAGGTACCTTTATGATATGGTGTTGGTTGATGACTATTCAAGGTTCACATGGACATATTTTCCTGCACATAAAAGTGATACATTCTCAACTTTAAGAATTTGCCTGCTTTGGTTCAAAATGAGAATGACCAGAAATTGTATCATTAAAAGTGATCCTGGAGGTGAATTCCAAAATGATTCTTTTCAAACTTATTGTGAACAACATGGAATCAACCACATATATTCTGCCCCTAGGACACCACAGCAGAATGGGGTAGTGGAGAGGAAAAATAGATCCTTAGAAGAGTTAGCTAGGACTATGCTTAAGGACTCCAACCTACCTAAGTACTTTTGGGCAGATGCAATTAGTACAGCCACTCATGTTGTCAATAGAGTACTCATTAGGCCCCTGCTTAGAAAAACACCCTATGAGCTTTACAAGGGTAGAAAACCAAACCTTTCCTACTTTAGAATCTTTGGTTGTAAGTGCTTTGTGTTGAACAATGGCAAAGAACACCTAGGAAAGTTTGACCCTAAGGCAGATGAAGGTATTTTTCTAGGATACTCCCAAACTAGTAAGGCCTATAGAATCTACAACAAAAGAACAAAGACCATAGAAGAGTCAGTTCATGTAAAGTTTGATGAATTATTTTCAGAAAACTTGAACAAAACTCCTCCTGTGGTTGATGATTTTTTGGACGATGTTGTAGAGTCTGAACCACTAGAGCAACATGTAGCTGACCCTCCAACTAGATCTGACTGTGTAGTACCTATAGAAACCAGTGCTTTACCTAAGGAATGGAAGTTCAACCGAAACCACCCCATAGACAACATCCTAGGGGATATCTCTAAAGGTGTTGCAACTAGGAGGAACCTTAGTCAGTTTTGTAACTTTACAGCCTTAGTATCTCAGATTGAACCTAAGAACATTAAGGAAGCCTTGTTAGATAGTGAGTGGATACTTGCTATGCAAGAGGAGTTAAACCAGTTTGAGAGAAACAAGGTGTGGAGTTTAGTACCTAGGCCAGAGGGTAAGCACATCATAGGAACCAAATGGGTGTTCAGAAACAAGTTGGATGAGAATGGTGTGATAACCAGGAACAAAGCTAGACTAGTAGCCAAGGGTTATAGTCAAGAGGAGGGAATAGATTTTGATGAAACCTATGCCCCTGTAGCTAGATTAGAAGCCATAAGAATTTTATTGGCTTATGCTTGTATAATGGACTTTAATCTTTATCAAATGGATGTGAAAAGTGCCTTTCTCAATGGTGACCTTCAAGAGGAAGTTTTTGTTAGCCAAACACCTGGTTTTGAAAATCCTGATTTTCCTAATCATGTGTATAAGCTCTCAAAGGCCCTCTATGGGTTAAAACAAGCTCCAAGAGCTTGGTATGAGAAGCTCAGCAATTTCCTTATTCAACAAAACTTTTCAAGAGGAAATGTTGACAAGACCCTTTTCACAAAAACTACTGGAAATGATATCTTGCTTGTCCAAGTATATGTTGATGACATAATATTTGGATCTACAAATAATAAATTGTGCAAAGAATTTGAAAATTTGATGAAAGGTAAATTTGAAATGTCAATGATGGGTGAACTATCATATTTCTTGGGATTTCAAATTAACCAAAGCAAGCAAGGCATTTTCATTAGTCAATCTAAATACTGTTCTGATTTGATAAAGAAATTTTGTTTTGAAAATCTTAAGTCCATTGATACACCCATGAGTCAAGGAAATTACTTAGACCCAGATGAGAAAGGCAAACCTGTAGATGTTACTAGATTTCGTGGTATGATAGGATCTTTGCTCTACCTTACAGCAAGCCGACCAGACATCATGTTCAGTGTTTGTATGTGTGCAAGGTATCAATCAAATCCAAAGGAATCTCACTTCAGTGCAGTTAAGAGAATTTTCAGATATCTGGTAGGAACTAAGAATCTCGGATTGTGGTATCCAAAGGGATCAACCTGTACCTTAGTTGGTTACTCAGATTCAGACTTTGCCGGATGTAAACTCGACAGGAAAAGTACCTCAGGAACTTGTCATTTACTTGGAAACTCTCTTGTGTCATGGTTTAGTAAGAAACAGACTAGCATTGCTTTATCAACTGCTGAAGCTGAATACATTGCAGCTGGGAGCTGCTGTGCTCAGATACTTTGGATGAA
>PGWS01016794.1:0-14172 GCA_002896235.1 Cicer reticulatum
GTTGTGGTTATTTAGAAGACTTTAAAATAAAAATTATTTATTTGGTTTTATAGACTTCACTTGAATTGCACCTTCGGTTTTTACAGCCACACATCTCTTGTTGTGCAATGCCTCTCTCTTTTTCTATCGGTTTCTATTGGGCTATCTTTAGGGTTCACAAAGAAATTAAAATGTTTTCCTTTCTCATAGAAGCGGCGATCTATACCATCTAGTAGTCATCTTCCGATCTCTAATCCTCACATACATTGACTATTAATTTAGTTCTTAATCTTCAATTCGATTATGCATTTGAGATTACGACAGAGCACTATGAGCACCATCTTCATTTTTGTTTGGGTTAAATCCAAGTAATCGTACTCATGATCAATATTACAAAAAAATTTGGAAAAACGAAGCCACAAGCGATATCTTAATAGTCCAATTCCTGGCTTTAATCCTACTGTTTTAAGGAAGGATTTGGGTTCCACTTCTTGGACTCATCTAATGGGAGTGATGATCATATACAGATTACAAGTTTGGTGGAGTCCTTGTCCATGCTTTCGTATTTGTTCCAAGGAATTGCTTTTACTTGGTCCAAGTACTTATCTCTTTTAAACTTGCCTACGGACATCCTATGATCATAGAATTAGTATTCAAAAGTATTATTGGCGCGGCTGTTTATTAGGAAAAACAACTTGCATGAATTTCGTTTCAATTAACAAATATCATTCCTATATTCCTCTCGTTGAAACCTTCAAGAAGAACTACTCGATTGTGTGTTTCGGTGAAGTTGATGCCGGACCCTGTCGGCGCCCCAGTACGTCGGTGAGACCTTTTCTAATAACATGTTTCACGACGTTTTGAATATGTTTCTTCGCCTAATATTTTTATTAATTATATAATGCTGATTTTTATGCCTCGGGAAAATTATCAGCCACGTTTCATTGACTCTGCAAATTCGTCGATGCTTTTGGACTCGTTTGGACGTGTTGTCGACATCTCATGGTTGCTGAAAATCATTATGGTCCTTCTATCTATGAGAAGCGTCAAATTTGAGGTATGGGGTGAGAATGAGTTCGAATGCATGAGTAATAAATTAAGTGAGATGAGCGGGAATCCGTATCCACAATTCATTCGGGGCTCGCTTACCGTATGGCAGAGGCCCTTTGGAGTAATAATTGACTAATGAGCAACTTGAATTTTGTGAGGTTAATATGAATTAGAAACTTTATATACGGATATTGTTGTGTGATTTGATTTTTGAAGATGTTCCTGTTTGATAGTTGAAGTTACTTGTAGAAGGTTGTGTATTTTGATCATTATGTGTTTGTTTATAATCTATCCGTGTGATACTGATATATAAAGATAATAAAAATGTGATGGAATTTGTAATTAAATTGTAGTACCTTGCAATTGATGTGAGTGTGTGTGAAATGGTCTAGTATATATTTATTAACAATTAATATATGTGAGTGGTAGAACCCTTATAATTGTTAGAGATGACGTATCATGATGATAAATTCTGAATGTAATGTGAGAGGCGCATGACTATGGAAATCTGCAATGACGATGTGTGCTCCCTGACTTGTGATATTACCACCCTGATGAATATCATGAAATGCGTATTGTGTTTAATTGAATAGTGACGAATTCGACCCGTGCCAATGATGGTTCTCTTAATGGAGTAAGTAACCTAGGACAACGAGGGGAGAAAGTAGTTGTTGATAATTTTTGAAGTGGAGATTATTTGGTCATCATATAGGTAGGGCCTGACAAGCCTAGTGATTATGGGGAAGTACAACTGAATGAGCCTGATCGTGGCGGTCTGCTGTTGAGCCTTAAGGCAAGATTGTTAGACCTTGGAGGTATTCGGGTGGGGAATTCCTAGGTGACTTGGAGGTAGCACTCCAAATGTCGGGAGCTACCACGCAACACACGTTTACCTCGACTGTCACGTATATGTGTCTCGGGTTGAGTTGAGGGATCTATGAGGACATGGCCAATTTGAATTGTCCGTCCACTTTTAGGCTGCCGTGTTGTGTGTGCATAGTATTCGAGCCCTCTAACCAACGCTCACTTCAGAGGCTTATGAATGGTACCAAAGAAAGAGGAGGAGTCTAGAGTATAAGAGCATGCATAACATTACTTGATTTGTGTATTTACTTACTTGGATGTTGTGGGATTGTATCAATGTTTTACCTTGATTATTCTTGTTGGTGTGAATTCATATGATACGGTGTTTAATATTTTTTTTACGTGTTTTTCTTCTCAATTATTTTATACTATTACATGTTTTCGAAGCTCACCCCTCGTATGCTTGTGTTTGGCGCACTTGCGAGAGCGACAGTTATTTCAGGTTATCGATTGGCGTGATCCACGCTCTTGAATAGGTGATATTGGATGGGAGTTTATTTTCTTCGTATTTTGTTGAGTTATGACAATTTAGATTTTTGTAAATTTGATTGATCAATTGTGTTATTTTATCGGTTATTCAGAGGTAGAAATTAAATTGTCTCTAAGTTAGAACTGTGCTCTTTATATCAAAAGTATTATTTCGTAATGAACAATCAACTATATTCGATATAAGTATTTTTTTTATTTGAAAATTTTTACGCAAGAATTTTGTGTAAGCGTGAATGTGACGTTTTGAACCTTAAAGTATTAAAATTATATTATATATCATATAATATATATATATATTATATTATATTATATATATATTATATACTCTATTTTGGAACCGCTGCGAATCTCTTTAAAACTAGTGCATTTTACCTATTTATTTCAATTTGGGTTCAGGGTGTTACATTATGGTATCAGAGCAGGTCTGTCCCAATCAGACCATGTGGGTGATTGTCTACTTGAGTTTTTTTGTTGTCCTGTCAATGTTTTTTTTTTTTTTACTGTGTTCATTAGTGTTTATTTGAGCTTGTATTATGTGTTATGTGATAATTTTGTTGGAAATTAACTTGAATACGCGCTAAGTGGTGTGACTTTCATTGCATTGTACATTATATCACCTTGACATGTTTCCAAATTGCATTAGTGAAATTTAATCAAACTTAAAAGGGTTAAGATAACTGTGCAAACCATTGACACAAAATTCTAACTTGTTTTGCATTTGTATAAAAATGGTTATGTATGTGCATTTGTAGCTAAAAATAGTTAGTTTAAAGATTGCAAGCATAAAAGTAGTTAGTTTAAATATTGCAATGTAGTTTAAAGACATGCTGATTTATAAAAGAGTTTATTTTTGGCGTGTTCATACATGTTTAAATTTGTTTCTGGTAACTCTGTTATTTGATTATGTGTGGATAGTTACTCGTTATTTACATTTTTTTTTGTTACCTGGATGATTCTTGTTATTCTTTTGTACTATTATTATCACTATAATATTTTGATAATCCAGTATTGATTCTTGTTCTTAGTTATGTTTATTTATGCTTGTGATAATTTGAGATTTTCTTTTGTTATTATTATTTTGTTTTGTAAAGTTTGTTAGATATATATGTCAAGTAGGGAAATTCTACTATCGTGAACCACTGCTTAAAAGTCATTGAAACTCTAATGATAATGAATTACACTCCTTGGAAGTATGATTTAACGGCTAAGATGTTGACTTCATTGATGTTTGTTAAGTTTTGAAGGGAATAACTCATTTTCCTTGTTTATTTTGAATTGACATGATCTATAATTGCCTAGGCCGTAAAATTTGGGAAGAATTATAATTATACTTATCCACCATCATTAGTGGTTCAGTTGAATTTTAAACACCTGTCCACAAAGGTGGTCCGCCAATGATTTTTCTTGTGGAGTATTTGGACACTAAAAATTTGAAATTTCTTAAGAACTTTTTGACTGAAACGATGTCGTGCGTGCATATATCAAAGAGAAAATTGAATAACTTTGTGTAGTAGATTGGAGATAAAGATGAGTATGTTTATGTAATACTATATGAAGTTTTAATGTTTGAGTTAAAGATTGTTTGCTTTACTTCATATATTTCAAATTTTGCGAACTGCAAAGATTCCTTACTCCTGTGTGTTTCTTTTTGCTTTGTTTATTGTCCTTTCATTCTTGATTTGGTAGTGTGTAAAGTTTTTGTTTAAATTGCATGTCAACGAATAAGTGTGCCTTTTCCAATGTATTGAGTATGTCATGCAGCTGTTCCGCCAAGAGATTGTTACCTGCTGTCTTGGTTCCCCTGTATCAAATATAGTTTGAATTTGCATCATGAATGATCGTGCTGTTCCTGTTATTGAACATTACTTTCTTTCTATTTGAAATGTCATCCATCAATTATCAGATTCCTTATAGCTTGTTATGATTATGAATCTACCTCCACTGTTTCATTGAAAAAAGTATATAGTGTGTGTTTGGTTTGGATCTAATTAGTAGATGATAACTATTTGATTGTGTGTTCATTTTCCACACTTGTATTGAAATCGTTGGAATAGTAATTATCGATGCTTCCATGAATGAATAAAACTTCAGTGATCTCAACCTTTCTTTGTTGATTTTCTTTCCTATAGATGTATGTGCATTACTCCCTTCTGGACTTAAAATGTAAATAAAGGGAATGTATTTGGTCTTGATTTGAAAATAAATACATTTAACTTTTTGCTTACTTTTAGATATAGATAGAGTACTATATATACTTATTATAATAGAGGTGTTGCTTTCAAGAGCAACTCACTTAAGCAAATTTGTGGGCATTACTTTTCTGATTAGTGTGAGAAAAGAGTATCGGTTTCTTTCACCTGTTGCATCTGAACCAGCGTTACTTTTAATGAACTTTGAATCCTTCATTATTTGTTTTGTTTTTTACCCTTATTTTTTGGCATCTATATTAGTTCTGCCAAATAGCGGCTTATGAAAGTACTATGGCGATATAGTATATCGAAATTTACCACAGCTATTTTTGTGTGCTCTGTGTATATTGATATATCTTGTAAATGGTTAATGGTCCTTTGTGCATCAAGTATATTATGATGGATGTGCTAAAAGGTTGTGAATGTTGAATATTGCTTACATGTTGCTTGGTGAAGGAAAATAATTGGTTCGACTTCAATTGATGTTGATCCTGAATAGTATTAGTACTATTCCAAAACTAATTCATTTTCATTAATTTACTCTTTTTACTGTTTAGCATACATTGTTTTGTAGATAGGTAATGGGATAAAAAAAAAAAAAGTGTGCCGCACTTATTCATTCCAAGTTTTGACCTTGATACCTGCTGCATTTTTGCCCTTATCAAAGTAAAAGCTAAACAATGTCACTGTTACAATAAGTTGTTAAGATTTATTACCTCTCTCAGATTAGTACAAAATAATGCAGAGTAGTTTTAGCTAATTAATGAACTATACCAATTATCTTTATTAGGCTTATGTCAAGCTTGTAACATATAATCATAAACTTATAAAACTTAAATTTTGCTTATTGCTAAACAGAGAATTCACTGCCAATTAGAAAGTTATCCTCTGAACCTGTACTTTTTACTTATGGATTATGATATATGAAACAATCCATATGACCCTTGTTCCAAATACAAGAATGATCGTTTAGTTATCTCAATTTCCTAAAGGATAATTTGTTGGGTTGGTGATACCATGACTTGGTATGTATTCTTATTTCTTTTTTCATTTGCTACCTGTCAAAATTGTTTTCCAAAAAGCATAGAACTTGTTTTGTTATAATTTTTTCAAGTTGTATCTTTTGACTTTAACTGTGAAGTATTCTGTGTATTTTGAGTCTGAAATTGTATGCCAGTTTTGTGAAATTATTGATTAAAGAATTCCACTAGTTCATGTCATGAAGTTGAGCTTTTCTCTTGGCACCAATTTTATTTTGAAAATATCACAGGCCTTGAAGTTCCAACATTTTTGTATGGGGACATAAAAAATTTAACAAGTCACCAAGGGATTGTGTATTTTCAAAACAGTAACAAACCTCTTTGCAATGGTGCAAACATAAGGCTTTTGAACACAAGTTATATATAGTGTTTTCTCCTATATTGTTTAAATATGCTCTTTTGTTATAGTGTGGAAAACGAAGTCAATTTTGAACATGTTGATCTCTTTAGGGTGAATATGTACATAAAATTCATTGCCTGCACCACTTGAGTTTGAAACTTCATTTACATGTCATGTGACTTCTACTCGTGTCATTCTGCACATCTTAACCATGCAATAACATGAGAAGTGACTTAAGTTTAAGTTATAAGTATTTATGTGCATGTATTAGTTTCTTTCTAATTTCAAAAAAAAAAAAGAAAAAAAAAACTTGTGAAGTTAAAAGGAGTTTAATGGTGTTTAGAGAGGTGGAAGATGTGACGATGTCTTCCCACACTATGACACGTTAAAAGTCTTTTAATTATCTATATTTGAATCCAATGTTTTTAGTTATTCTTACCTTGCGTAATTGACTACATGAGTAGAAGGGATTGATCAACCCGACGACGCATTGTCACTGCAAATAGGCGATAATAACTCATCATTATTATTATGAATATTTATTGATTTTATTTTGGTTAATTAGACAAAATGTACATCCTTATATTATTAGAGTTATTTTGATGTTATGTGTATGTCCTCATGTGGCAATATGCTTATCATTGACTTTTTATTGCCTCTGCTTATTTGGTTATAATGTATGTTGTTCTAAATGATTTTAATTATAAATTACAAATGGCATACACTATCAATGTTGATTAGTTAAAAAGAAAGAAAACAAAATTGTTGTGTGTCAGGAATATGTGAAAAATAATGTACCTCTTCCAATATGGTTTTGTACATTTGTTCTTGATTTAAAGTAATTATATGTTATGGAGTTGCTATGCATTTCAGTTTGTAATTCTTAAAGGTGTGAATTTTTTTAAAATATTTCTCTATAAGTCTAACTCTTATTTATCTTGTAGGGTAATCGTTGTTAGGATTTAAACGTTCTTTTAGGAGAGTAAGACAAATAGAGCATCATTTTAGAAGTTAATTGAACTTTATAATGTGTTTAAATTTTTTTTCGTTCATCCAACTTAAAGTAGTACGTTGTTATTGACTAATTCTATGAACTCTCCCTCCTCTATAAATTATAGTGAGTAATTGTGATATTTCTTTAATGATTAAAACTTTAGATGTGATATGTGTTTAAATGATTCATTGTCATGTATCAAGTGAATTCTTTGATGGTGTTCAATTATGTATTAGTTCGTCTATTATTCACCATAAATTTCATAAATTTCGAGGACGAAATTTCTTTAACGAGGGGAGAATTGTAACACTCTAAATTTTATGATAAATTATTTTGTTAATTTAATAGAATTTTAAAGGATTAATTTAGTACTAGTGGTGTTTTAAAATTTATATTGATAAATAAATATGATTAATTTCCTTTAATTTGATATACATGTTATGACATAGTGATTTTTATACATATATATTTTTTTATGTCGTAATTAATATAAAATATTGACATCATACTATTTATTTTATCATTTTAACCATTCTCCAAAAAAATAGTATTTAGAAAAATTGTGGTGGTATGAGAGTTTTAACTACTAATATATTTAAAATGTTAATTATGTTAGTTGGTAAATTATTAGTCTGAAAGTATTATTAATATTTTGTAGTTAAAATTTTATTTTCAAAAAAAATGTTGAGAAAGAGTTGTGGTTATTTAGAAGACTTTAAAATAAAAATTATTTATTTGGTTTTATAGACTTCACTTGAATTGCACCTTCGGTTTTTACAGGCACACATCTCTTGTTTTGCAATGCCTCTCTCTTTTTCTATCGGTTTCTATTGGGCTATCTTTAGGGTTCACAAAGAAATTAAAATGTTTTCCTTTCTCATAGAAGCGGCGATCTATACCATCTAGTAGTCATCTTCCGATCTCTAATCCTCACATACATTGACTATTAATTTAGTTCTTAATCTTCAATTCGATTATGCATTTGAGATTATGACAGAGCACTATGAGCACCATCTTCATTTTTGTTTGGGTTAAATCCAAGTAATCGTACTCATGATCAGTATTACAAAAAAATTTGGAAAAACGAAGCCACAAGCGATATCTTAATAGTCCAATTCCTGGCTTTAATCCTACTGTTTTAAGGAAGGATTTGGGTTCCACTTCTTGGACTCATCTAATGGGAGTGATGATCATATACAGATTACAAGTTTGGTGGAGTCCTTGTCCATGCTTTCGTATTTGTTCCAAGGAATTGCTTTTACTTGGTCCAAGTACTTATCTCTTTTAAACTTGCCTACGGACATCCTATGATCATAGAATTAGTATTCAAAAGTATTATTGGCGCGGCTGTTTATTAGGAAAAACAACTTGCATGAATTTCGTTTCAATTAACAAATATCATTCCTATATTCCTCTCGTTGAAACCTTCAAGAAGAACTACTCGATTGTGTGTTTCGGTGAAGTTGATGCCGGACCCTGTCGGCGCCCTAGTACGTCGGTGAGACCTTTTCTAATAACATGTTTCACGACGTTTTGAATATGTTTCTTCGCCTAATATTTTTATTATTATATAATCTGATATTTTATGCCTCGGGAAATTATCAGCCACGTTTCATTGACTCTGCAAATTTGTCGATGCTTTTGGACTCGTTTGGACGGTTGTCAGACATCTCATGTTGCTGAAGATTCATATGGTCTTCTATACTTATGAAAGCGTCAAATTGAGTATGGGGTGAGAATGAGTTCGAATGCATGAGTATATATAAGTGAGATGAACGGGAATACCGTATTTCCTCACAATTCTTCGGGGAACTTTCGCTACGTATGGGCAGGAAGCCCTTTGAATAATAATGACTATGAGCAAACCTTGAATTTGTGAGGTAAAAATACGAATTAAGAAGACTTTTATAGATTGTTGTTGAATTTGATTTTTGAAGATCAGGTGATAGTTGAATATTGTAGAATGGTGTAATGATTCATTCAGTGTTGTTATATCATCCTGATACTGATATATGATATAAATGTGATGAATTGTAATTATTTGCTCTTGCAATTGATGTGGTGTGTGTGAATTCGTCTAGTATTATTATATACTTATTATAATGTGAGCCGTAGACCCTTTATTGTAGAGATGACGTATCATGATGATAAATTCCTGAATGAATGTATGCTATGGAAATCTGCAATGACGATGTTGCTCCTGGACTGTGATATTATCACCCTGATGAATAATGAAATTGTGCGTATTGTGTTTAATTGAATAGTGACGAATTCGACTCGTGCCGATATGTTCTCTTAATGAGTAAGTAACCTAGGACAACGAGGGGAGAAAGTAGTTGTTGAATAACTTTGAAGTGGAGATTATTGGTCATCATATAGGTAGGAGCCTGAAAGCCTAGTGTATTATGGGGAGTACAACTGAAGAAGCCGATCGTAGGCGGTCTGACTGTTGAGCCTTAAGGAAGATTGTTAGACCTTGGAGGATATTCGGTGGGGAATTCCTAGTGACTGGAGTAAGCACTCCAAATGTCGGGAGCTACCACGCAACACACGTTTACCTCGACTGTCACGTATATGTATCTCGGGTTGAGTTGAGGGGATCTTTGAGGACATGGCCAATTTGAATTGTCCGTCCACTTGCGTGGTGGCGTAGTACCAAGCCTCCTAACCAAGTACTTCAGAGTTAGAATGGTACCAAAGAAAGAGGAGGAGTCTAGAGTAACATTACTTGATTTGTGTATTTACTTACTTGATGTTGTGGATTGTATCAATGTTTTACCTTGATTATTCTTGTTGGTTGTGATTTGATATGATACGATGTTTAATATTTGTTACGTGTTCTTCTCAGTTATTTTATACTATTACATGTTTTCGAAGCTCACCCCTCGTTGCTTGTGTTTGGCGCTTGCGAGAGCGCAGTTATTTCAGGTTATCGATTGGGGATCCACGCTCTGAATAGGTGATATTGGGTGGGAGTAATTTTTCGTATTTTGTTGAGTTATGAACAATTTAGATTTTTGTAAATTTGATTGATCAATTGTGTTATTTTATCGGTTATCCAGAGGTAGAAATTAATTGTCTCTAAGTTTAGAACTTGCTTTTATATCAAAAGTATTTATTTAATGAACATCAACTGTATTCGATATTAAGAATTTTTTTATTGAAAATTTTTATGCAAGCATTTTGTGTAAGCGTGAATGTGACGTCTTGAACCCTTAAAATATTAAAATATATATGATATATAATATATATATATATATATATTATATATATAAATATATATATATATATATATTATATACTCTATTTTGGAACCGCTGCGAATCTCTTTAAAACTAGTGCATTTTACCTTTTTATTTCAATTTGGGTTCAGGGTGTTACATTAGTGGTATCAGAGCAGGTCTGTCCAATCAGACCGTGTGGGTGATGTGTCTTTTGAGTTTTTTGTGTCCTTGTCAATTGTTTTATTTTATTTTTTACTGTTGTTCATTAGGTGTTTATTGAGCTTGTATTATGTGTTATGTGATAATTTTGTGAAATTAACTTGAATACGCGCTAAGTGGTGTGACTTTCATTGCATTGTACATTATATCACCTTGACATGTTTTCAAATTGCATTAGTGAAATTTAATCAAACTTAAAAGGGTTAAGATAACTGTGCAAACCATTGACACAAAATTCTAACTTGTTTTGCATTTGTATAAAAATGGTTATGTATGTGCATTTGTAGCTAAAAATAGTTAGTTTAAAGATTGCAAGCATAAAAGTAGTTAGTTTAAATATTGCAATGTAGTTTAAAGACATGCTGATTTATAAAAGAGTTTATTTTTGGCGTGTTCATACATGTTTAAATTTGTTTCTGGTAACTCTGTTATTTGATTATGTGTGGATAGTTACTCGTTATTTACATTTTTTTTTGTTACCTGGATGATTCTTGTTATTCTTTTGTACTATTATTATCACTATAATATTTTGATAATCCAGTATTGATTCTTGTTCTTAGTTATGTTTATTTATGCTTGTGATAATTTGAGATTTTCTTTTGTTATTATTATTTTGTTTTGTAAAGTTTGTTAGATATATATGTCAAGTAGGGAAATTCTACTATCGTGAACCACTGCTTAAAAGTCATTGAAACTCTAATGATAATGAATTACACTCCTTGGAAGTATGATTTAACGGCTAAGATGTTGACTTCATTGATGTTTGTTAAGTTTTGAAGGACATACTCATTTTCCTTGTTTATTTTGAATTGACATTGATCTAATAATTGCCTAGGCCGTAAAATTTGGGAAGAAATTATAATTATACTTTCCATCATCATTAGTGGTTCAAGTGAATTTTAAACACCTGTCCACAAAGGTGGTCCGCCATAGCATTTTTCATGTGGAGTATTTGGACACTAAAAATTTGAAATTTCTAAGAACTTTTTGACTTGAAACGATGTCGTGACGTGCATATATCAAAGAGAAAATTGAATAACTTGTTGTAGTAGATTGAGATAAAGATGAGTATGTTTATGTAATACTATATGGAAGTTTTATGTTTGAGTTTAAAGATTGTTTGCTTTTACTTCATATATTTCAAATACTTGCATGGAAACTATTGTTGTAAGTGAATTCAATCAACGAAAGTACATCATCCCAGCTTCCCCTATCGTCTAGTACACATGCTCTCAGCAGATCTTCCAAGGACTGATTCGTCCTTTCAGTCTGTCCGTCCGTTTGTGGATGGTAAGCTAAACTCAATCGTAGCTTCGTTCCTAACGCTTCGTGCAATGCTCCCCAAAAATGCGATGTGAACTTCGGATCACGGTCTGATACAATACTCGATGGTACCCCGTGTAACCTCACAATTTCAGCAATGTAGATCTCCGTTAGCTGATCTACCTTATAGGTGGTCCTTACCGGCAAAAAGTGAGCAGATTTAGTTAGTCGATCCACTATCACCCATATGGAATCATTCTTTCTCCTTGTCTTTGGTAATCCGGTTATAAAATCCATGGAAATGCTGTCCCACTTCCTTTCAGGTATATCTAAAGGTTGCAACATCTCCAGCAGATCGCTGATGTTTCCACCTTCGCTTATTCTGACAAGTTAGACAAGTGGATACATATTCCGCCACAATGTTTCTTCATTCTGGCCACAATAATCTGCCTCAAATCTGATACATCTTTTGTTGCTCCAGATGAATACTCACTTACTCATTATGTGCCTCTTCTAAAATCGTCTGCATATCTGTAATTTTCTGGTACAAAAATCTACCATACACCCGTCAAAACATATCTGCCCCAATCTTGAACCAGTCCTTCCCTGTACTATAGATTCCTCTTCTCTTGAATTAAGACGTCATCCTTGAGAATTCGCAATGTCTCAAGTAGTCCATCTCGAGATTTAACATCCGAATTCAAAATTTCTGGTGCATAATCCTACGTTCAAGTGTAGGTCTCTAAAAGCTTCCCATCAACTCTTGTTGTCTAGACATAATTAGTGAAGTACACCCGATACACTTCTTCTGCTCAACGCATCAGCCACTACATTGGCCTTCCCAGGGTGGTACTGCAGCGTGAAATCAAAGTCCTTGAGAGTCTCCATCCATCGTCTCTGGCGCAAGTTCAACTCCTTCTGATCAAACAAATATTTCAAGCTTTTATGGTCGCTGAACACGGTGAACGTGCACCCATATAAATAGTGCCTCCAGATCTTTAATGCAAAAACAACCGCGACAAGCTCCAAATCATGAGTAGGATAGTTCCTCTCATGAATCTTCAATTGTCTCGAGGCATAAGCCGCAGCTTTCTTGTGTTGCATCAGAACACATCCTAACCCTTGGTGAGATGCATCACAATAAACTTCATAGGGTTCTTCTAATTGCGGCAATACCAATACAGGTGAGGTCGTCAATTTTCTCTTTAGTAACTGGAAGTTTTCTTCACACTTCTCCGTCCATGCGAACGGTTGATCTTTTCTGGTAAGTTGTGTCAGTGGAGCCACAATCTTAGCAAAACCTTCGATAAACCTCCTGTAGTACCCTGCCAGTCCTACAAAACTCCGTATGTCAGTGACAGTCTGAGGCTGTTTCCAAGCAAGAACTGCCTCAATCTTAGCCGGATCTACAGCGATTCCTTCCTTGGTTATCACATGTCCCAAGAAATTCACTTTCTCTAGCCAAAATTCACACTTCGACAGATTGGCATACAATCGCTTCTCGCGTAAAATCTCAAGAACTTGTCGTAAATGTTCTCCATGTTCTTCTTCAGTCCTTGAATAAATCAATATATCATCAATGAATACCACCACGAATTTATCAAGGAATGAATTAAAGATTCTGTTCATGTAGTCCATGAAAATTGCCGGTGCATTGGTAACTCCGAACGGCATAACCAGGTATTCATAATGTCCGTAGCGGGTTCTGAAAGCTGTTTTCTGAATGTCTCCTTCCCTTACCCGAATCTGATGGTAACCCGACTTCAAGTCAATCTTCGAGAATATCGCGACCCCTCTCAATTGATCCATCAAATCATCGATTCGTGGCAGAGGATAACGATTCTTAGTAGTTGCCTTGTTAAGCTGTCTATAATCCACACATAGGCGTGAGCTTCCGTCCTTCTTCTTAACTAGCAAAACTGGAGCTCCCCATGGTGATACACTTGGTCTGATGAATTTCTTCTCCAACAAGTCTCCAATTTGGCCTTTGAGCTCATTTAATTCCAATGGCGACATTCGTTAAGGTGCCATTGAAATGGGTCCCGTTCCTGGATACAATTGTGCCTGCTCCCATTCTGTCCTTGATATAGTCAGTAGTCTCCTTCCAGTTATCCCTTCTCCTGATAGTCTTCCCGAATGACGAGACATGGGAAGCTCTATGGATTCAACATTGGACAGATATTCAGTACAAAATTCAGCAGCCTCTTCAACAATGTATCGTTCAGCAATACAACCTTCTGGTCGACTTCTACTTTTTACGCACCCTTTTAATATTTTCATATATCGTTCTATCGGATACATCCATCTCATATAAGATGGCCCACAAAGTTGTGTCTCCTTAACCAGATGAACAGTAAGGTGAACCATTATATCAAAAAACGATGGTGGGAAATACATTTCAAGCTCACACAAAGTAACAACAATTTCCCTCTGCAATGTCGGTAATTTTTGAGGGTCGATCACTTTACTACAAATTTCCCTGAAGAAGAAACATAATCTAGTTAAGGCTAGTCGAACTTTT
>PGWS01016797.1:0-10852 GCA_002896235.1 Cicer reticulatum
TAAAATTTATATTGATAAATAAATATGATTAATTTCCTTTAATTTGATATACATGTTATGACATAGTGATTTTTATACATATATATTTTTTTATGTCGTAATTAATATAAAATATTGACATCATACTATTTATTTTATCATTTTAACCATTCTCCAAAAAAATAGTATTTAGAAAAATTGTGGTGGTATGAGAGTTTTAACTACTAATATATTTAAAATGTTAATTATGTTAGTTGGTAAATTATTAGTCTGAAAGTATTATTAATATTTTGTAGTTAAAATTTTATTTTCAAAAAAAATGTTGAGAAAGAGTTGTGGTTATTTAGAAGACTTTAAAATAAAAATTATTTATTTGGTTTTATAGACTTCACTTGAATTGCACCTTCGGTTTTTACAGGCACACATCTCTTGTTTTGCAATGCCTCTCTCTTTTTCTATCGGTTTCTATTGGGCTATCTTTAGGGTTCACAAAGAAATTAAAATGTTTTCCTTTCTCATAGAAGCGGCGATCTATACCATCTAGTAGTCATCTTCCGATCTCTAATCCTCACATACATTGACTATTAATTTAGTTCTTAATCTTCAATTCGATTATGCATTTGAGATTATGACAGAGCACTATGAGCACCATCTTCATTTTTGTTTGGGTTAAATCCAAGTAATCGTACTCATGATCAGTATTACAAAAAAATTTGGAAAAACGAAGCCACAAGCGATATCTTAATAGTCCAATTCCTGGCTTTAATCCTACTGTTTTAAGGAAGGATTTGGGTTCCACTTCTTGGACTCATCTAATGGGAGTGATGATCATATACAGATTACAAGTTTGGTGGAGTCCTTGTCCATGCTTTCGTATTTGTTCCAAGGAATTGCTTTTACTTGGTCCAAGTACTTATCTCTTTTAAACTTGCCTACGGACATCCTATGATCATAGAATTAGTATTCAAAAGTATTATTGGCGCGGCTGTTTATTAGGAAAAACAACTTGCATGAATTTCGTTTCAATTAACAAATATCATTCCTATATTCCTCTCGTTGAAACCTTCAAGAAGAACTACTCGATTGTGTGTTTCGGTGAAGTTGATGCCGGACCCTGTCGGCGCCCTAGTACGTCGGTGAGACCTTTTCTAATAACATGTTTCACGACGTTTTGAATATGTTTCTTCGCCTAATATTTTTATTAATTATATAATGCTGATTTTTATGCCTCGGGAAAATTATCAGCCACGTTTCATTGACTCTGCAAATTTGTCGATGCTTTTGGACTCGTTTGGACGTGTTGTCGACATCTCATGGTTGCTGAAAATCATTATGGTCCTTCTATCTTATGAAAGCGTCAAATTGAGGTATGGGGTGAGAATGAGTTCGAATGCATGAGTATAAATTAAGTGAGATGAACGGGAATACCGTATTTCCCACAATTCATTCGGGGCTCGCTACGTATGGCAGAAGCCCTTTGAGTAATAATTGACTAATGAGCAAACTTGAATTTTGTGAGGTTTAAAATACGACTTAGAAACTTTATATAAGTGATGTTGTACTCTGATTTAAAGATTTTTGAATGATCCTGTGATAGTTGATATTATTGTAAATTAGTGTATTTGCATTCATTCAGTGTTTGTGTATAAGTCTATCCTTTGAAACTGATATATGACTATAAAGACTTGTTATGAATTGTCGTATTATTTGCCTTGCAATGATGTGGTGTGTGTGATATGTCTGTATCAGGTTACATTTTATTTCTATTCCATTTAAGCTCGCATCATCGTAGACCCCTTTACTTGTAGAGATGACGTAATCATGAATGATTAAATTCTGAATGTAATGTTATGACTATGGAATATCTGCAATGACGATGTGTGCTCCCCTGACTTGTGATATTGACACTCCGTGATTGAATATCATTCAATGGCGTATTGTGTTTAATTGAATAGTGACGAATTCTGACTTCGGGTGCCAATGATGGTTCTCTTAATGGAGTAAGATAACTAGGACAACGAGGGGAAGAAAGCTCAGTTTGTGATGATTACAAAATTTTGGAAAGTTGGAGGATTTCACCTTTGGTCATCATATAGGTAGGGCCTGACAAGCCTAGTGATTATGGGGGAGTACAACTGAATGAGCCTGATCGTGGCGGTCTGCTGTTGAGCCTTAAGGCAAGATTGTTAGACCTTGGAGGTATTCGGGTGGGGAATTCCTAGGTGACTTGGAGGTAGCACTCCAAATGTCGGGAGCTACCACGCAACACACGTTTACCTCGACTGTCACGTATATGTGTCTCGGGTTGAGTTGAGGGATCTATGAGGACATGGCCAATTTGAATTGTCCGTCCACTTTCGTGGTGGCATAGTATCGAGCCTCCTAACCAAGTACTTCAGAGTTAGAATGGTACCAAAGAAAGAGGAGGAGTCTAGAGTATAAGAGCATGCATAACATTACTTGATTTGTGTATTTACTTACTTGATGTTGTCGATTGTATCAATGTTTTACCTTGATTATTCTTGTTGGTTGTGATTTGATATGATACGGTGTTTAATATTTTTTTTACGTGTTCTTCTCAATTATTTTATACTATTACATGTTTTCGAAGCTCACCCCTCGTTGCTTGTGTTTGGCGCTTGCGAGAGCGCAGTTATTTCAGGTTATCGATTGGGGATCCACGCTCTGAATAGGTGATATTGGGTGGGAGTAATTTTTCGTATTTTGTTGAGTTATGAACAATTTAGATTTTTGTAAATTTGATTGATCAATTGTGTTATTTTATCGGTTATCCAGAGGTAGAAATTAATTGTCTCTAAGTTTAGAACTTGCTTTTATATCAAAAGTATTTATTTAATGAACATCAACTGTATTCGATATTAAGAATTTTTTTATTGAAAATTTTTATGCAAGCATTTTGTGTAAGCGTGAATGTGACGTCTTGAACCTTAAATATTAAAAATAATATAATATATATATATATATATATATATAATATATATATATATATATTATATATTATATTATATATATAAATTATATATAACCTCTATTTTGGAACCGCTGCGAATCTCTTTAAAACTAGTGCATTTTTACCTTTTTTATTTCAATTTGGGTTCAGCGGTGTTACATTAGTGGTATCAGAGCAGGGTCTGTCCAACAGACCGTGTGTGTGGATGTGTCTTTTGAGTTATTTGTGTCCTTGTCAATTGTTTTATTTTATTTTTTACTGTTGTTCATTAGGTGTTTTGAGCTTGTATTATGTGTTTATGTGATATATTTTGTGAAATAAACTTGAATAACGTCGCTAAGTGGTGGACTTTTCATTGCATTGTACATTATATCACCTTGACATGTTTTCAAATTGCATTAGTGAAATTTAATCAAACTAAAGGGTTAAGAATAACTGTGCAAACCTTTGACACAAAATTTCTAACTTGTTTGCATTTGTATAAAAAATGGGTTATGTATGTGCACTTTTGTAGCTAAAATAGTTAGTTTAAAGATTGCAAGATAAAAGTAGTTAGTTTAATATTGCAATGTAGTTTAAAGACATGCTGATTTAATAAAAGAGTTTTATTTTGGCGTGTTCATACATGTTTAAATTTGTTTCTGGTAACTCTGTTATTTGATTATGTGTGGATAGTTACTCGTTATTTACATTTTTTTGTGTTACCTGGATGATTCTTGTCATTCTTTTGTACTATTATTATCACTATAATATTTTGATAATCCACTATTGATTCTTGTTCTTAGTTATGTTTATTTATATGCTTGTGATAATTTGAGATTTTCTTTTGTTATTATTATTTTGTTTTGTAAAGTTTGTTAGATATATATGTCAAGTAGGGAAATTCTACTATCGTGACCCACTGCTTAAAAGTCATTGAAACTCTAATGATGATGAATTACACTCCTTGGAAGTATGATTTAACGGCTAAGATGTTGACTTGATTGATGTTTGTTAAGTTTTGAAGGACATACTCATTTTCCTTGTTTATTTTGAATTGACATTGATCTAATAATTGCCTAGGCCGTAAAATTTGGGAAGAAATTATAATTATACTTTCCATCATCATTAGTGGTTCAAGTGAATTTTAAACACCTGTCCACAAAGGTGGTCCGCCATAGCATTTTTCATGTGGAGTATTTGGACACTAAAAATTTGAAATTTCTAAGAACTTTTTGACTTGAAACGATGTCGTGACGTGCATATATCAAAGAGAAAATTGAATAACTTGTTGTAGTAGATTGAGATAAAGATGAGTATGTTTATGTAATACTATATGGAAGTTTTATGTTTGAGTTTAAAGATTGTTTGCTTTTACTTCATATATTTCAAATACTTGCATGGAAACTATTGTTGTAAGTGAATTCAATCAACGAAAGTACATCATCCCAGCTTCCCCTATCGTCTAGTACACATGCTCTCAGCAGATCTTCCAAGGACTGATTCGTCCTTTCAGTCTGTCCGTCCGTTTGTGGATGGTAAGCTAAACTCAATCGTAGCTTCGTTCCTAACGCTTCGTGCAATGCTCCCCAAAAATGCGATGTGAACTTCGGATCACGGTCTGATACAATACTCGATGGTACCCCGTGTAACCTCACAATTTCAGCAAATGTAGATCTCCGTTAGCGCTAGATCTACCTTATAGGTGGTCCTTACGGCAAAAAGTGAGGCAGATTTAGTTAGTCGATCACTATGCACCCATATGGAATCATTCTTTCTCCTTGTCTTTGGTAATCCGGTTATAAATCCATGGGAAATGCTGTCCCACTTCCATTCAGGTATATCTAAAGGTTGCAACATCCCAGAAGGTCGCTGATGTTCCACCTTCGCTTTCTGACAGTTAGACAGTGGTATACATATTCCGCACAGTTCTTCATTCCTGCCAACCAATAATTCTGCCTCAATCCTGTACATCTTTGTTGCTCCAAGATGAATACTCAGCTTACTCTTATGTGGCCTCTTCTTAAAATCGTCTTCTGCATATCTGTAATTTCTGGTATGCAAATCCTCCATTACACCGCAAACATTATCTGCCCCAATTTGAACTCAGTCGTCTTCCCTTGTACTATTAGATTCCTCTTCTCTTGAATTAAGACGTCATCCTGAGAATTCGCATGTCTTCAAGTAGTCCATCGAGATTTTAATCATCCGAATTTCAATTTTCTCGGTGCAACTCTACGTTCAAAGTGTAGGTCTCTAACGAAGCTTCCTCACAACTTGTTGTCTAGACATAATTAGTGAAGACACCGATACACTTCTTTCTGCTAAACGCATTTCAGCCACTACATTGCCTTCCCAGGGTGGTACTGCACCGTGAAATCAAAAGTCCTTGAGAGTCTCCATCCATCGTCTCTGGCGCAAGTTCAACTCCTTCTGATCAAACAAATATTTCCAAGCTTATGGTCGCTGAAACGGTGAACGCACCCATAAAATAGTGCCTCCAGATCTTAATGCAAAACAACCGCGACAAGCTCCAAATCAGAGTAGGATAGTTCCTCTCATGAATCTTCACATTGTCTCGAGGCATAAGCCGCAGCTCTTGGTGCATCAGAACACATCCTAACCCTGGTGTAAGATGCATCACAATAAACTTCATAGGGTTTCTTCTGATTGCGGTAATACCAATACAGGTGAGGTCGTCAATTTTCTCTTTAGTAACTGGAAGTTTTCTTCACACTTCTCCGTCCATGCGAACGGTTGATCTTTTCTGGTAAGTTGTGTCAATGGAGCCACAATCTTAGCAAAACCTTCGATAAACCTCCTGTAGTACCCTGCCAGTCCTACAAAACTCCGTATGTCAGTGACAGTCTGAGGCTGTTTCCAAGCAAGAACCGCATCAATCTTAGCCGGATCTACAGCGATTCCTTCCTTGGTTATCACATGTCCCAAGAAATTCACTTTCTCTAGCCAAAATTCACACTTCGACAGATTGGCATACAATCGCTTCTCGCGCAAAATCTCAAGAACTTGTCGTAAATGTTCTCCATGCTCTTCTTCAGTCCTTGAATAAATCAATATATCATCAATGAACACCACAACGAATTTATCAAGGAATGAATTAAAGATTCTGTTCATGTAGTCCAATGATAATTGCCGGTGCATTGGTAACTCAAACGGCATAACCAGGTATTCATAATGTCCGTAGCGGGTTCCTGAAAGCTGTTTTCTGAATTGTCTCCTTCCCTTATCGAATCTGATGGTAACCCCGATCTCAAGTCAATCTTTCGAAAATATCGCGGCCCCTCTCATTGAATCCATCCAAATCATCGATTCGTGCAGAGGATAACGATTCTTATATTGCCTGTTAAGCTGTCTATAATCCACACATAGGCGCGAGCTTCCGTCCTTCTTCTTAACTAGCAAAACTGGAGCTCTCCCATGGGGATGATACACTTGGTCTGATGAATTTCTTCTCCAACAATTCTCCATTTGCCTTTGAGCTCATTTAATTCCAATGGCGACATTCCGTAAGGTGCCATTGAAATGGGTCCCGGTTCCTGGATACAATTGTGCTGCTCCCATTCTGTCCTTGATATAGTCAGTAGTCTCCTTCCAGTTATCCCTTCTCCTGATGTCTTCCCGAATGACGAGACATGGGAAGCCCTATGGATTCAACATTGGACAGATATTCAGTACAAAATTCAGCAGCCTCTTCAACAATGTATCGTTCAGCAATACAACTTTCTGGTCGACTTCTACTTTTTACGTACCCTTTTAATATTTTCATATATCGTTCTATCGGATACATCCATCTCATATAAGCTGGCCCACAAAGTTGTGTCTCCTTAACCAAATGAACAGGAAGGTGAACCATTATATCAAAAAACGATGGTGGGAAATACATTTCAAGCTCACACAAAGTAACAACAATTTCCCTCTGCAATGTCGGTAATTTTTGAGGGTCGATCACTTTACTACAAATTTCCCTGAAGAAGAAACATAATCTAGTTAAGGCTAGTCGAACTTTTTCAGGTAAAATGGAACGTATACCTATTGGTAGCAAATGCTCAATTATAATATGACAATCATGGGTCTTCAAACCTTTTAACTTGAGGTCTTTCATACAAACCAAATTTTTAATGTTCGAAGAGTATCCTTCTGGAACTTTAACTTCGTGTAGAAATTTACATAAAACAATTTTTTCCTTTCTAGATAGAGTATGAGCGGCTAGAGGTAGATACGTGCGATTTCCTTTCTTTACTGGAGCCAGTTCATTTCTTATTCCCATATCGACCAAGTCCAATCTTGCGTTGACGCCATCTTTAGACTTTCCTGGAACATTGAGTAACGTACCAATAACACTATCAAATACATTTTTTTCAATATGCATCACATCGAGGAAATGTCTTATATACAATGACTTCCAATATGGCAATTCAAAGAAAATTGACTTTTCTTCCACCCAGTTTTCACCAGCTCTCCCGCAAAAGGTTTGCCAAATTTATTGGTCAAACCTTGTACTTTTTCAAGTATTTGATATCCAGTCGGTGCTAAAGGAGCTTTACCTTCCTCTGATTTTCCATTGAATGCATTTCTCCCCCCACGATACTGATGACTATAAGGTAAAAATCTACGATGTCCAAGAAACACATTCTTCTTACAATGTTTCAACCGCATCCAATTTGTACTCTCTTCACATATAGGACATGCACACTGACCTTTAATGTTATATCCTGATAAATTACCATATGCTGGAAAATCATTAATTGTGCCGAACAACATAGCCCTCAAATTGAAACACTCTTTCCTATACCCATCATAAACTTCCACACTTGTCTCCCACATAATTTTTAAATCTTCAATTAAAGGAGTCAAGTATACGTCGATATCATTCCCCGGTTGTTTGGGTCCAGAAATTAACAGAGACAACATCATAAACTTACGCTTCATACATAACCATGGCGGTAAGTTATATATTACCAAAATCACAGGCCACGTGCTATGTGAGATGCTTTGAAGACCATGTGGATTCATTCCATCAGTAGAAAGTGCAAGTCTTAGATTTCTTGACTCTATCCCGAATTCAGGATACCCGTGATCAATTTTTGCCCATTGTGGGGAATCTGCAGGGTGTCGAAACATTCCATCTCTAATTCTTTCATCTGCATGCCATGTCAAGTGTTTTGAATCTTCTTCAATGCGATACATGCGCCTAAATCTTGGTATTTATAGGAAAATACCACACGACTTTTGCTGGAGTAGATTCTTTCTTCTTATATCGAGAGACATTGCATTTCGGACACGCCTTAAGTAGTTCATATTCATTTCGAAATAAAATGCAATCGTTAGGACACGCATGAATCCTTTCGTAACTCATTCCAATAGAACACAAAATCCGTTTAGCCTCGTAGGTTCGACTGGGAAGTTCATTATCATCTGGAAACATATCTTTTATGAGTGTTAATAATTCTGTAAAGCTTTTATCAGACCATCCATTACTCGCTTTTAAGTTGTACAACTTTAATATCGCTGACAGTCTTGTGAATTTAGTACAACCATTATATAATTCTTTCTCTGCATCACTCAACAAACTTTCAAACATTGTAGGACAATCTCGATGATCTTCTTCAACTGCTTTTGCAATCTCATCAACTCGGTCCGGCTCATATGTATCTGTATTGAAGTCAGTTGAAGCATATGTCGAATTATTCTCAAAATTAATGTTTCCTTTTTTTTTCTCACCATGTCTTATCCAACATGTGTAGCTTTGATCAATTCCATTACATACTAGATGTCCTTCTAATTCATCTTCTCTAACACGTTTTCCAAAACAACATTTTAAACAAGGACAAACTACTCTATTTGGATCTTTTGCATTCTTCACTGCAAACTCAACAAACTCTTTCACTCCAATTTCATACTCTTTTGACAATCGATTGGCTGAAATCCATTTCCTATCCATATTATACCACCTATATAAATGCAGTAACAAAAATAATAAGCTTTCAAAACATATCAACAAGTTTCAAAAAGAAACCAATATCAACTAAAAATTTCAAAACAGAACAGATCATGTGGTATGAGTTTTTGACAATTTTTGACAATTTCAAAACAGAACAAATCATGTGGTATGAGTTTTTGACAATTTTTGACAATTTCAAAACATAACAGATCATGTGTAAAAAATACCTTAGACAACGTAGATGGCCGCACAGTACGTAGAGGATATTAGGGTTCCCAACGTATATAATTATTTGAAAGATGTAGAGGATATGAGGGTTCCCAACGTATATAATTATTTGAAAGATGTATTTTACAGCGCTTGTGAAAAAAGCGCTGTAATAGGTAGTTAAATTCAATGAAAGCGCGTGTGTTTTACAGCGCTTGTGAAAAAAGCGATGTAATAGGTAGTTAAATTCAATGAAAGCGCATGTATTTTACAGCGCTTGTGAAAAAAGCGATGTAACTGATACGCGAAAGCGCTTTCTATTACAGCGCTTTTTTGACAAGCGATGTAAAAGCCTTATAACGTGATGCGCAAACGTTATATGACCTACTACAGCGCTTGTTTTACAGCGCTTTGCATCAAAAGCGCTGTAATAGGTTCCGTTATTTTTAAAATATAATTACAACAGCGCTTGTGTTTAGCAAGCGCTGTAAAATGGGCGCTGTTAAATGTCATTTTTGGCGTAGTGAGTTTTTAGAAAATCAATCTCTTCCGTGCCACGACGGTTTGCCAGTTATTCTTTTTATAACTTTTGATTTGATGTTAGAGACCAAAACTAATAGTCTTCAATTTTATATGGACTAAATCCAAATAAAAAAAACTTACAAATACTAAAATAAAAAAGCAGTACAAGAAATTCGATTTTTAGTGACAGCAAAAAGATGGAGGTGGAAGCAAAAAAACCTGGGGTATATTACTCAAAATATATATCAACGGACAAAATTTTCACGACCAATATATGCAAATACCTGGCTTGGGCGCTGTCACTATAAATTATAGTGACCGTTTTTTGTCCATTGGACAAACCACATAGCTTTTACCTACGGTGTAGTAGCTGTTGGTATAACTTTCAACTTTTACATCTACATACCCCCAATACTACTATAAAGATTTATTATTGTATTTTATAAAATTAATATGACTAAAAAACTAAATACACAATAAAGTAAACTTATTTAACAAGAAAAATAATATATTAAATGCTGCATTAATTACATTTAAAAATATAAAGTCTTACAAACAAATCAAGTTATCAATATATAACACTAGTTACCTGAGAGAACCATACTAAGTGTCATGCTAACATATACTATATTAATAATTACAAAGATTCTCATACTAGCATACGACAATCTCAAATAAATTAGGAAAAATAAATTTTTGTTTATTTAATTTTTATGTTTTCATCTTCAAGAACAAATTAGCTTCTAATTTACATCTGCAAGAAATATAAAAACAAATGAATAAATTTACAATTCAACATAAAAAAAATTACTGCTAAAAAATTAAGGATTTATTGACAACTTTAGTGAGAATTAATAGGAAAATATTTGGTGTACATTCAAACACTTCCAAGACATTTTGAGAGAAACATAAATAAAGAGAGTAATTTGAGAGATATGATATATTGGTGGATATAACTAATATTGTGATATGATAAGAGGAATAATTATAGAGCAAAAATGAAGTTGGTTGAATAAATATATGAAAACAAAGGTGTTTGAATATAAGAGTTGGCTAATCATATTAAGTTAGAAAATTATTACATATGCAATTTGGTATACTTAAACTGCAAATCAGATCACCAATTGATGACATTAATAGTGGTCAACACAACATGATTTTTGCAAAATGTAAAACAGTCAAAATGTCATGTTTCAAGCATGAGAATACTACTAATATAATTTCAAAGAAAA
>PGWS01016800.1:0-15469 GCA_002896235.1 Cicer reticulatum
ATTTTGGAACCGCTGCGAATCTCTTTAAAACTAGTGCATTTTACCTTTTTATTTCAATTTGGGTTCAGGGTGTTACATTAGTGGTATCAGAGCAGGTCTGTCCAATCAGACCGTGTGGGTGATGTGTCTTTTGAGTTTTTTGTGTCCTTGTCAATTGTTTTATTTTATTTTTTACTGTTGTTCATTAGGTGTTTATTGAGCTTGTATTATGTGTTATGTGATAATTTTGTGAAATTAACTTGAATACGCGCTAAGTGGTGTGACTTTCATTGCATTGTACATTATATCACCTTGACATGTTTTCAAATTGCATTAGTGAAATTTAATCAAACTTAAAAGGGTTAAGATAACTGTGCAAACCATTGACACAAAATTCTAACTTGTTTTGCATTTGTATAAAAATGGTTATGTATGTGCATTTGTAGCTAAAAATAGTTAGTTTAAAGATTGCAAGCATAAAAGTAGTTAGTTTAAATATTGCAATGTAGTTTAAAGACATGCTGATTTATAAAAGAGTTTATTTTTGGCGTGTTCATACATGTTTAAATTTGTTTCTGGTAACTCTGTTATTTGATTATGTGTGGATAGTTACTCGTTATTTACATTTTTTTTTGTTACCTGGATGATTCTTGTCATTCTTTTGTACTATTATTATCACTATAATATTTTGATAATCCACTATTGATTCTTGTTCTTAGTTATGTTTATTTATATGCTTGTGATAATTTGAGATTTTCTTTTGTTATTATTATTTTGTTTTGTAAAGTTTGTTAGATATATATGTCAAGTAGGGAAATTCTACTATCGTGACCCACTGCTTAAAAGTCATTGAAACTCTAATGATGATGAATTACACTCCTTGGAAGTATGATTTAACGGCTAAGATGTTGACTTGATTGATGTTTGTTAAGTTTTGAAGGACATACTCATTTTCCTTGTTTATTTTGAATTGACATTGATCTAATAATTGCCTAGGCCGTAAAATTTGGGAAGAAATTATAATTATACTTTCCATCATCATTAGTGGTTCAAGTGAATTTTAAACACCTGTCCACAAAGGTGGTCCGCCATAGCATTTTTCATGTGGAGTATTTGGACACTAAAAATTTGAAATTTCTAAGAACTTTTTGACTTGAAACGATGTCGTGACGTGCATATATCAAAGAGAAAATTGAATAACTTGTTGTAGTAGATTGAGATAAAGATGAGTATGTTTATGTAATACTATATGGAAGTTTTATGTTTGAGTTTAAAGATTGTTTGCTTTTACTTCATATATTTCAAATACTTGCATGGAAACTATTGTTGTAAGTGAATTCAATCAACGAAAGTACATCATCCCAGCTTCCCCTATCGTCTAGTACACATGCTCTCAGCAGATCTTCCAAGGACTGATTCGTCCTTTCAGTCTGTCCGTCCGTTTGTGGATGGTAAGCTAAACTCAATCGTAGCTTCGTTCCTAACGCTTCGTGCAATGCTCCCCAAAAATGCGATGTGAACTTCGGATCACGGTCTGATACAATACTCGATGGTACCCCGTGTAACCTCACAATTTCAGCAATGTAGATCTCCGTTAGCTGATCTACCTTATAGGTGGTCCTTACCGGCAAAAAGTGAGCAGATTTAGTTAGTCGATCCACTATCACCCATATGGAATCATTCTTTCTCCTTGTCTTTGGTAATCCGGTTATAAAATCCATGGAAATGTTGTCCCACTTCCATTCAGGTATATCTAAAGGTTGCAACATCCCAGCGGGTCGCTGATGTTCCACCTTCGCTTTCTGACAAGTTAGACAAGTGGATACATATTCCGCCACATGTTTCTTCATTCCTGGCCACCAATAATTATGTCTCAAATCCTGATACATCTTTGTTGCTCCCGGATGAATACTCAGCTTACTCTTATGTGCCTCTTCTAAAATCGTTTTTCGCATATCTGTAATTTCCGGTACACAAATCCTACCATTACACCGCAAAACATTATCTGCCCCAATCTTGAACTGCAGTCGTCTTCCCTTGTACTATTAGATTCTCTTCTCTTGAAATTAAGACGTCATCTGAGAATTCGCAATGTCTTCAAGTAAGTCCACTCGAGATTTTAATCATCCCGAATTTCAAAATTCTGGTGCAAACTCTACGTTCAAGTGCAAGGTCTCTAAAAGCTTTCCCACAACTCTTGTTGTTAGACATATTTAGTGGAAACACACCGATACACTCTTCTGCTCAACGCATCAGCCACTACATTGGCCTTCCCAGGGTAGGTACTGCAGCGTGAATCAAAGGTCCTGAGAGTCTCCATCATCGTCTCTGGCGCAAGTTCACTCCTTCTGATCAAACAAATATTTTCAAGCTTTTATGGTCGCTGAACACGGTGAACGTGCACCATATAATAGTGCCTCCAGATCTTTAATGCAAAAACACCGCGACAAGCTCCAAATCATGAGTAGGATAGTTCTCTCATGAATCTTCAATTGTCCGAGGCATAAGCCGCAGCTATTACTTTGTGTTGCTCATCGAACACATCCTAACCCTTGGTGAGATGCTCACAATAAACTTCATAGGGTTTCTCCTAATTGTATACCAATACAGGTTGTCGTCAATTTTCTCTTTAGTAACTGGAAGTTTTCTCACACTTCTCCTCCATGGCGAACGGTTGATCTTTTCTGGTAAGTTGTGTCAGTGGAGCCACAATCTTAGCAAAACCTTCGATAAACCTCCTGTAAGTACCTGCAGTCTAACTCCGATGTCAGTGACAGTCTGAGCTTGTTTCTCCAAGCAAGAACCGCCTCAATCCTTAGCCGGATCTACAGCGATTCTTCCTTGGTTATCACATGTCCCAAGAAATTCACTTTCTCTAGCAAAATTCACACTTCGACAGATTGGCATAACAATCGCTTCCTCGCGCAAAATCTCAAGAACTTGTCGTAAATGTTCTCCATGTTCTTCCTCAGTCCTGAATAGAATCAATATATATCAAATGAATACCACACGAATTTTCAAGGAATGAATTAAAGATTCTGTTCATGTAGTCCATGAAAATTGCCGGTGCATTGGTAACTCCGAACGGCATAACCAGGTATTCATAATGTCCGTAGCGGGTTCTGAAAGCTGTTTTCTGAATGTCTCCTTCCCTTACCCGAATCTGATGGTAACCCGACTTCAAGTCAATCTTCGAGAATATCGCGACCCCTCTCAATTGATCCATCAAATCATCGATTCGTGGCAGAGGATAACGATTCTTAGTAGTTGCCTTGTTAAGCTGTCTATAATCCACACATAGGCGTGAGCTTCCGTCCTTCTTCTTAACTAGCAAAACTGGAGCTCCCCATGGTGATACACTTGGTCTGATGAATTTCTTCTCCAACAAGTCTCCAATTTGGCCTTTGAGCTCATTTAATTCCAATGGCGACATTCGTTAAGGTGCCATTGAAATGGGTCCCGTTCCTGGATACAATTGTGCCTGCTCCCATTCTGTCCTTGATATAGTCAGTAGTCTCCTTCCAGTTATTCCCTTCTCTGATGTCTTGCCCGAATGCGAGAAATGGGAAGCCATGGGATCAACATTGGCCAGATATTCAGTACAAAATTCAGCAGCCTCTTCAACAATGTATCGTCAGCATACAACCTTCTGGTGACTTCTACTTTTCGCAACCCTTTTAATATCCATATAGCTTCTATCGATACATCCATTCATATAAGATGGCCCACCAAAGTTGTGTCTCCTTAACAGATGAACAGTAAGTGACCATATATCAAAAAACGATGGTGGGAAATACATTTAGCTCAACACAAAGTAACAGACAATTTCCCTCTGCCAATGTCGGTAATTTTTGAGGTCGACACTTACTACATTTCCCGGAAGAAGAAACATAATCTTAGTTAAGCTAGTCGAACTTTTTTCAGTAAAATGGAACGTGATACCTATTGGTAGCATGGTCCATGATATATGAAATCAATGGGTCTTCAAACCTTTTAACTTGAGGTCTTTCATACAAACCAAATTTTTATGTGTTCGATAGAGTATGCTTCTGGAACTTTATACTTCGTGTAGAAATTTACATAAAACAATTTTTCTTTCTAGATAGAGTATGAGCGGCTGGGAGGTAGATTATGCGATTCCTTTCTTTACTGGAGCCAGTTCATTTCTATTCCCATATCGACGCAATGTCAATCTGCGCTGACGCCCAATCTTTAAGACTTTCCTGAACATTGAGTAACGTATCCAATAACACTTTCAAAAATACTTTTTCTCAAATATGCATCACATCGAGGAAATGTCTTACGATACAATGACTTCCAATATGGCAAATTCAAGAAAATTGACTTTTCTTCCACCCAGTTTTCACCAGCTCTCCCGCAAAGGTTTGCCAAATTATTGGTCAAACCTTGTACTTTTTCAAGTATTTGATATCCAGTCGGTGCTAAAGGAGCTTTACCTTCCTCTGATTTTCCCATGAATGCATTTCTCCACCCACGATACTGATGACTATAAGGTAAAAATCTACGATGTCCAAGAAACACATTCTTCTTACAATGTTTCAACCGCATCCAATTTGTACTCTCTTCACATATAGGACATGCACACTGACCTTTAATGTTATATCCTGATAAATTACCATATGCTGGAAAATCATTAATTGTGCCGAACAACATAGCCCTCAAATTGAAACACTCTTTCCTATACCCATCATAAACTTCCACACTTGTCTCCCACATAATTTTTAAATCTTCAATTAAAGGAGTCAAGTATACGTCGATATCATTCCCCGGTTGTTTGGGTCCAGAAATTAACAGAGACAACATCATAAACTTACGCTTCATACATAACCATGGCGGTAAGTTATATATTACCAAAATCACAGGCCACGTGCTATGTGAGATGCTTTGAAGACCATGTGGATTCATTCCATCAGTAGAAAGTGCAAGTCTTAGATTTCTTGACTCTATCCCGAATTCAGGATACCCGTGATCAATTTTTGCCCATTGTGGGGAATCTGCAGGGTGTCGAAACATTCCATCTCTAATTCTTTCATCTGCATGCCATGTCAAGTGTTTTGAATCTTCTTCAATGCGATACATGCGCCTAAATCTTGGTATTTATAGGAAAATACCACACGACTTTTGCTGGAGTAGATTCTTTCTTCTTATATCGAGAGACATTGCATTTCGGACACGCCTTAAGTAGTTCATATTCATTTCGAAATAAAATGCAATCGTTAGGACACGCATGAATCCTTTCGTAACTCATTCCAATAGAACACAAAATCCGTTTAGCCTCGTAGGTTCGACTGGGAAGTTCATTATCATCTGGAAACATATCTTTTATGAGTGTTAATAATTCTGTAAAGCTTTTATCAGACCATCCATTACTCGCTTTTAAGTTGTACAACTTTAATATCGCTGACAGTCTTGTGAATTTAGTACAACCATTATATAATTCTTTCTCTGCATCACTCAACAAACTTTCAAACATTGTAGGACATCTCGAAGATCTTCTTCAACTGCTTTTGCAATCTCATCAACTCGGTCCGGCTCATATGTATCTGTATTGAAATCAGTTGAAGCATATGTAGAACTATTGTCTAAGAATTAATGTTTCCTTTTTTTTCTCACCAGTCTTATCCAACATGTGTAGCTTCTTGATCAATTCCATTACATACTAGATGTCGGCTTCTAATTCATCTTCTCTAACAGTTTTCCAAAACAAAATTTTAAACAAGGACAAACTACTCTATTTGGATCTTTTGCATTCTTCACTGCAAACTCAACAAACTCCTTCACTCCAATTCATACTCTTTTGACAATCGATTGGCTGAAATCATTTCCTATCCATATTATACCACCTATATAAATGCAGTTACAAAATTAATAAGCTTTCAAAACATATCACAAGTTCAAAGACACCAATATCAACTTAAAAATTTCAAAACAGAAACAGATCATGTGTATGATTTTTGACAATTTTTGACAATTTCAAAACAGAACAGATCATTGTGGTATTTAGTATATTTGACATATTATATATAACATTTTCAAGATTTAGCAGATATGTGTAAAAACATAACAGACATGTGTAGATACGGGCCGCACAGTACGTAGAGGATATTAGGGTTCGCAACTATATAATTATTTGAACGATGTAGAGGTATATGAGGGTTTCCAACGTATATAATAGATGTATACAGCGCTTGTGAAAAAGCGCTGATAGGTAGTTAAAATTCAATGAAAGCGCATGTGTTTTTACAGCGCTTGTGAAAAAACGCTGTAATAGGTAGTTAAATTCAATGAAAGCGCACTGTGTTTTTAACACCAGGCTTGTGAAAAAAAGCGTTGTTAACTGATAGCGAAAGCGCTCGCTTTTAACAGCGCTTTTTGACAACGCTGTAAGGGTTATAAGTGTGGCGGCAAACGTTATATGACCTACTACAAAACGCTTGTTTTAACAGCGCTTTTGGAATTCCAAAAGCCTGTAATAGGTTCCGTTATTTTTAAAATATAATTACAACAGCGCTTGTGTTTAGCAAGCGCTGTAAAATGGGCGCTGTTAAATGTCATTTTTGGCGTAGTGAGTTTTTAGAAAATCAATCTCTTCCGTGCCACGACGGTTTGCCAGTTATTCTTTTTATAACTTTTGATTTGATGTTAGAGACCAAAACTAATAGTCTTCAATTTTATATGGACTAAATCCAAATAAAAAAAACTTACAAATACTAAAATAAAAAAGCAGTACAAGAAATTCGATTTTTAGTGACAGCAAAAAGATGGAGGTGGAAGCAAAAAAACCTGGGGTATATTACTCAAAATATATATCAACGGACAAAATTTTCACGACCAATATATGCAAATACCTGGCTTGGGCGCTGTCACTATAAATTATAGTGACCGTTTTTTGTCCATTGGACAAACCACATAGCTTTTACCTACGGTGTAGTAGCTGTTGGTATAACTTTCAACTTTTACATCTACATACCCCCAATACTACTATTAAAGATTTATTTATTGTATTTATAAAATTATATGACTAAAAATAAATACACAATAAAAGTAAACTTATTTAACAAGAAAATAATATATTAAATGCTGCATTATTACATTTAAAAATATAAAGTCTTACAAACAAATCAAGTTATCATATATAACACTAGTTACCTGAGAGAACCATACTAGCTGTATGCTAACATATACTATATAATAATACACAGATTCCATACTAGATCGACAATCTCAAATAAATTAGGAAAAATAAATTTTTGTTTAAAATTTAATTTTTTATGTTTTCATCTTCAAGAACAAATTAGCTTCTAATTTACATCTGCAAGGAATATAAAAAACAAATGAATAAATTTACAAATTCAACATAAAAAAAAATTACTGCCTAAAAAATTAAGGATCTTATTTGACAAACTTTAGTGAGAATTAATAGGAAAATATTTGGTGTACATTCAAACACTTCCAAGACATTCTTGAGAGAAACATAAAGAAAGAGCTATTTGAGAGATATGATATATTGGTGATATACTATATTGGTGATATGATAAGAGGATAAATATAGAGCAAAAATGAGTTGTTGAATAAATATATGAAAACAAAGGTGTTTGGAATATAAGAGTTGGCTATCAATATTAGTAGAAAAAAATATTTACATTGCAATTTGGTATAACTTAAACTGCAAATCAGATCCACAACTTGATGACATTAATATGTAACACAACATGATTTTTTGCAAAATGTAAAACAGTCAAAATGTCAGTTTTCAGCATGAGAATTACTACTAATATAATTTCAAAGAAATTGATCAAGTACGAGAGATTAATTCCAATGAAAAATTTCATGATATATTGTGTCTAATGGAGTGATTAAGAACATTATAACTCACTGCAATGTTTGTGCTATTCTCTCAATACTCTTCCGGTCTCTACCAACTCTATTCTCTCATTTCCCTTTCAAGAGAGCACTATTTCAAATTAAATAGAGGCATATGGGTTACAAAATGCAACATGAAATAATTACAAAGTAAATGAAATTATAACAAAGTCAATTGGTTGGAACAATCAAAGAAACAAAACAATTTCTGAATAAAACACTTAATGTAAACCATATAGAAAAGGAAAACATGGGTACATAAGTCACCTTGATTTCAAGAGAGTGACCATCAATTTCCATATATCCGTTTTATATGTAATACCCCATCATTACAACAAGAAATATATCAAAACCATTAGCAGACACATTTTAGAAATTTGAACATCATCATTTACTTGCAAGTTGTAGTCATCAGGGAACTTCTGCATTAATCTCCTAACTCTATTTAAAATTTAAATAGAAAAAATAAAGCGTAGAATATTATCCATCAATACGCAACAAAGTTTTAAACAATTTCAATCATAAACTGCTCTTTTTGTTGGCATGACAGATAACGGAGTTAACATCCACTCTTCACGGAAACAACATACACTTTATTATTAAATCATGATAAGTGATGGTGAGGAACACACAATAGAAGAATAAGTTCAACTAATGGACAACCAACAATTTATATATTAGATTAGAAAGCAAAGATTTGAGTCATTAATTAGGTGACTCTAAATGGCTATATTGCTTATAACAACAGATGTGAAAAATAAAATTCTTGACAACACCATTTTCTCTTCTTTAAGAAAAAGATAAAAGTTGGAGGAATGAATAATCTTAAATAAAAGACTTGATCATATTTAAGGGTAGCTTCCACCTAAATCATTTGTCGTCGCAGTTTCCCACATGATTGCTCAATAAGTTACAATAGTATTCCAACAATGTACATCCAAGCTTGTTTTCCCACATTCAACCGAAACTCTCCTTTTTTTTACAATTTTTTCTTTCATCATTATGAAGTATGAAAGTTTCCCACCACTAATGACTTCACATTCCATGCCGCTCTGCATATAAATCATCTCAAGAGTATTGTTATTTGATTGGGTCTTGTCGACAGTCGAGTAATTTTGAAACATGACAGAAGTTGAGTAATTTTGACGTGGGTCTTAACGGAAAGTTGAGTAATTTTGAAACTTAAATCCCTCATTTTGACAGTTGAGTAACTTTTTATCTTAAACTAAAAGACATTCAAAAGTGGTTGAAATCAAGAAGATGAGTCAAAAAATTTCTTTCAACACAAGACTAAACAATTCTAAAATCAAACTCCACACAAGATAAAAAAAAAATGTCAAAGATAAATTACTTAATAACATAAGAGTCAAATTTCATATTAGAAAAATGAAATGTTAGGGTATCTTGGAATTGAATATTTTAGGTTTCTACACAATTTGTTAAAAAAAAGCGGAAATTAACCCAAAATGTGAAGACCAAAGAATAACAACAACAAAGGAAAAAGAAGATGGCAGTGGTGTGCCCACAAATGGTGGAGGAAAACCGAAACGCGACGCCATAAGAGTATATAGAGGCATAAGGATGAGATAACACATTGCTAAAGCATCAAACATAATCTTGATTCTCCATCATCTTGACAAGCTTCATGACGGCCAAAGATGACCTTCAATGATGACGACTAGGTTTTGAAGGAGACACTACTAGAAAAAAATGCTTTTAGAGATCAATTTTTTGGTCACTAAATAAAAAAAAATTGTCACTAAATCCAATAGCGATCGATTTAGTGACCAATTTAAATCAGTAGGTATAACTGCTAGTGCGCTAGCTGTTGCGACCAAATCAGCGACCGATTTAGTGATCAAAATTTTGTGATCGATTTTGTGACTGAATTTTGTTGATTGATTTTTGAGACTGGAATTAATGACTAAAGTTTGAGGCTGATTTGCAGCCTACTTTGAATTAATTTGCTATGTCACTTAGCGACTAATTTAGATACGAAATTTGTGACATAAATTGTTATATTTTTATTAATATTGTGGTCACCATTCTGTCTCTAAATGTTATTTTTTTTAAAATTCATTACTTTAATGTCCAAAAGAACAATAAAAACAATTTTTTTTTAATTGATTTCAATATCTAACAAGTTCATACACCAAAATCATTGAAAGCATTAACAAATATCACCGTATATAACTAAAGATATAATATATTTAATATATTTTAAGTACTTGAGATAATACAGATAACAACTTTTAGTTTAAACAAATATATTAAGCATAACAAATTGCAACATATTAGTTCTTTGGATTTAACTTATCACCTATCCATCTAATCTTCATCATCATGATCACGAGCATCATTATCACCAATCTCATCTTCAAAATCACCAACATATGATCACCCAAATCTCATCTTCATGAATTTGATCTCTAGTATATGGCATGTGTGTTTAAAGTTCAAGCTATTCATAGTTGTCTTTGTCAAGTGTTCGTTGCGCTCAACTGCTTTGTTTGTATTAGCCAATTCCTCTTGAGTTGATCTATTTCATTTCTCATTTCTTCAAATTCATTTCTCTGTTGATCTCTTTCATTTCTCCATTTCTTCAAATTCATGGTCTTGTACCACTCTATTGATGAAGAACATGACCCACGATAATATAGTCTCCCTAATAATATAGTAGATTCCATTATGAGACCACATACTCGTCCTCTTTTTATTTCCGCAATCTCACACCACACATCTAATTCATTTGGTGGAGGAGTTCCTTGTAAAGTTGTTTCTTAGGTCAATTCTTCGAACATACATTTAAAATTTTCTTGTCAACATAAATATAAAGCTAATTAATATTTTAAAACACACTAAAATAGTATAAAACCAACACACACAAAATAAATAATATACACCTTTAAAGTTGAAAGCACTTACATGAACATATTATGATCTTTTATCAACTCAAGTTTTATCCTTGCCATGTTTATGTGTGTGGATAAACAAATCTGAATGACTAGGAGGAATGCCATTCAATTCTGTCTAACAACATAACAAAAACTCAACATTAAAAACTTGTAAACATGGAATATTAATTTGCACAATAGAAATGAAATTTACAAAACAAAATTACAAGATTAATTTGCAAAACACAATTAAATTTACACAACAAAATTTAAGACGAACATGATTATATTGTATAAAAGTTAAACAAAAATACGAACATTGAAAACTACACACACATTGTTTAAATATGATTAGTGCATGCATTTCTTTAAAAATATAGAAGTTACACACAACAAAGTCTTAATTTAAACTTGATTCTTACTCTACTTCTATGCTTGCATTGTGCATCTTAATCAATAGACAACTCAATTGAGATAAATCAAGTATGATTTATTTTTACTCTAGTTCTATGCTTGCATTCTACATCTTAATCAATAGACAACTTAGTTGCGTTTAATCAAGTATGAATGAAAGTTTTTTACTCACTTCTATGCTTGCATTCTACATCTTAATCAATAGACAACTCAATTGAGATAGATCAAGTATGAATTGAAGTTTTTACTCTACTTCTATGTTGCATTCTACATCTTAATCAATAGACACTCAATTGAGATTAATCAAGTAGAATTGAAGTTCTTAACCAATAGACAACTCATATATATGCAAGCATATCTTCCAAAATCATGTCCACAAATCAATTAAAGTTTTAGTTGATTTCTTAAGAGAAACTGATAAGAGAAAACAAAATCAAAGACATGCCCTATTAAAACAAAATAAACTAAACAAGACATAGCAAAATTGTTTTGACATGAAAGGAAAAAACAAACAAGAAATATTTCTTACCGATGAACTTCTGATTCATGTATTTTAGGGTCCAGGACCTTTTTTGTTAAAATCATCTCTCCTGGCAATCTTATTATCTGGTTTTAATATAAAGAGTGTTATGCAAATAGGGGATATACACTTGGGTACGATACTGACTAAACCAATTGGAAATGAAACTCAGTTGAAAGGAAAGAAAGAATCAATCGAGTAGGATTTGATATTTACTTTACTTCGAAGTTAGAGAGTTCAAAAATCTACTTATTTTATAGAAGTGATTCTGGTTCTTACTCGATGCCAAGGATAGGAAATACTGAAGCAGGATTAGGAGTCACCAGAACACGAAGCAAAGCGTTGAAACAATGGATTTGTAAGGGAAGCAGAAAGCCATGATGAAAAGGTGATGCAGTGAAGAACAATGACGCCGGTGATGAAAGGGATTGTGCTTGTTTCACATATTAGATAGAGAGTTTAGGATTTTTGGTTGGTTGAGAGAAAATAACAATATAACGAGAGGGAATTTAAATTTTAGTGAAAAACAGATGAGATGGAATATATATTTTTCAATAAAAAACTGGCTAATCGTTATAATAAAAATAGATATTTTGTCAGTTAATTTTAATTGAAAAAGGAAATATATATATATATAATAGAGACGAATTTTAAGTAACTAACATTGAGTCTCTAATTTATTGTGACGATTTGGTGACTAAAACAGGTTTTTATACAGTTTTGTATTTTGGCCTCCTGATTCAGTCCTAAAGTGACTGAAATAATTTTGTTTCCAATCGATCACTAAAAGCGAAATTTTTAGTAGTGTTAGCGTCTGAAATTTTAATCGCTAAAATTCAATTGTAATTTCAATCTCTAAATTAGTTTCGAGATTTCAATTATAGTCTCCATTTTGGGTCGCTAGTGTGACTGAAAATATTCATCTCAAATCAGTCACGAAAAAGTGAAATTTCTAGTAGTGAGACAATGAGTATTTCTTATTAAAGTTTTATTTAGATAGGAAATGATTGGGAAGTTTAAATTTATAATGTGCTGTGAGATACTATACCCATGGTTCATTATATATGTAGAAAATATGATACTATACCTTCAATTTTAAAGCTGGACTTGTAAGACCCTATAGTTTTAAATTGTAATTATGTATTTAGTGTATTTTGGTATTGGATCTGAGAGCTTTTTAGCCAAAGTTATTGTTATTTTGTGATTTAATGTCCAAAAAAATATCTTTTGATCTGCTCCGATGTCGTAAATAAATTAGATTAAGTAGGTGAATCTTTGCCGAAGAAAAATTTATTTATGTTACGAAGAATTTAATATCGGACAATTTTGTTAAAAATATATCGGGTTGCCGAAAATTGTATCTGTCAATTGAGTTGCGACTAGAGTAGATATTTTTATCAAATGGTTTGAGAGGTTATGCGGTGAAATGGTAATTTTATAAATATCTAAATATTTTTAGATATTTGATTTAAGTTATAATATCTATATATAATTAATATATATTATGTTTGGAGGGAAAAAAGAAAGGAAAAGGAAAAGAAAGAAAATGAAAGGAAGGAAAAAGAAAGAAAGGAAAACTGAAAGAAAATATTTTTCTTCCTCCTCGATTGTCACGCGAATCCTCCATCGTCTTCCTCCTTCTTCATTTTCGTTTACTTCCTTTTGCTTTAAGAAAAGAAACCCAAGGCTTGGTGGGTAAGAAAGCAAGGAAGCCCCAACTTCATTCTTCTTCTCGAATTCGAAAACGATGTTGGTGATTTCAAAATCGTCAAACACAAACCCTCATGTTTCTTCTAGACTCTAAGCTTATTTTGCAAAGAGATAGAAGGGAAAGTTGTTCATTCTCCCGCTACGGAGCTAGTCACAAACTTTGGAAGCGACGACGCGAACAAAGTTTTTTCGGAATTAATTGCGGTGCCGTAATCGCTCGTTTAAAGCTATCGTTAAGGCAAGGATCATTCCAAACTTTTAGTTATGCATTTGGGCCTTTATATGTGAGATGTGTGGAAAATAATTTATTGGGTTTGAAGTATAGATTTGGGAAAATGAATTTAATTCAGGTTATGTGTGTTTGTTGAGGAAATGAAATTTGATGTGTTTGAGTTGTGTTTGTTTGAAAGCTGTGGAAAATATTTTGGGTGATTGTAGGATTGAGCTTGGTGCGGTTTGTGAAAATTAGTTTTGCATGAGTTATGTTTTGATTTTGTGGAAAATTTTTGGGGATTGATAATTGAACTTGGTGTGGTATTGTGTGGTTTTTTGATTGATCGAATTAACGTAAATTGTGGATTAAATTTGATGGGTGTAGTGGAAAATAAATGTTTGAGTATGCTCTGTGTGAATTTGAAAATCATTAGTGTTAAATGAATATTAAAACTGGGGAATCTTTTAATATCTGCATTTACTTAATGATTGTCGTGGAAAGAGTCAGAGTATGCTCATGCATTTCATAGTACATGACGACCAGATGGGCCATGGTGATAGTGGTGACCGCATGGGCCACGAGATGATTCCATGTGATTTGTTGGTTCATCTTATCTATGTGGGGATTGTTGCGTCGTGTAAGGTCTGTGATAGACTGCATATTTTTGGTAAATCGTGCTGACACGTGATAGGTGGCACCTCGGTAAATAGTACTTTGGCCTGTGATAGGCGGTACATTTACGATTTACATTTTTAGTAAATCGTGCTGACCCGTGATAGGTGGCACCTCGGTAATTTAGTACTTTGGCATGTGATAAGCGGTACAATTATGATTTACGCCCCTTCGAGGAGGGTTTGGTTTGGAATTCCGAGTCCATGCATTTTGGCATATACACATTGCATTAGGGTGTTTGGCACACGCAGTATGTTTGATTTAATGTTTATGATTGCGTTGTGTAAACTCGAGTTGTTGTTGTGATTATGACATAATTGCTAAGTGTGATTGTTGAATTTGTGTGCAAGTGTTGATTTATTGCGAAACCATCGCGAGTCATATTTGATTTAATGTTATAAATGCTGTTGTGTAACTCAAGTTGTTGTTTGTGATTGTGCCATAATTGCAAGTGTGATTGTTTGGTTTGTGTGCAAGTGTCGATTGATTGCGAACCTCTTTAAAAGCTGATTTTTGCTAGTTCTATGTGTATTTGAATACAAGAGGCTTGTAGTCCGAATACAGATTCTAATTTGGTACTAACTTATGAAACATGTTTGGTAGTTGAATACAAGAGGCTTGTAGTCAAAATACAGATGTCCTGTTTTTGCTACTGGATGCTGGAAACAACATGTATTCGAATACAAGGTGTTGTATTCGAATACAGCAGTGCAATTTTGTTAAAAACTCCATTTTTCAACTTTGATTATGTATGTCTAGCATTTGAAAACCCTTTCAAGGTGCATGCTAAGTTGAAAGGTTATTTTGTGCATTTAAAATTTAAATGCTAAGTGATATTTATTAATTTCGGTTGGTGACCCTTTACAATTATTGTGTTAATCTGGGCTTTGCCCTCATATGAGAATCAGTATCGTCCTACCGAGTAGTACCCTAGAGATGGACACGTAGTTAGACATACCTGACTAATGATCACTCGGGTTGTATAGCTTTTTGAATAATGATCAGATTAGACGGTTGTATAGGGACTAGAGGTCTTTCTTTTGTGGATGTATTTACTGTATGGTTGAAGACTGTACCTATACCAATATTGTCAGCTAGACTTTTATTTTGATGGGTGCATGTACTACTTTTTGATGTGACGTGGGGGAGTTAAAATTCTTGGAGCAGTGCTTTTGTACAGGT
>PGWS01016809.1:0-21006 GCA_002896235.1 Cicer reticulatum
CTTTCCAGAATAATCCAACAAGCAGTAATATCAGTTATTGCCCCATAGTAATTAATTTATCTTTTGAGGTAATTTGTCTTTACAAACAACTCCACTATTTTGTGTTTTCAAAAATCTCTCTCTCTTCTTTGTGTGGAATCTAAAACCATTAATCGCATAACTGTGTATCTTCTTACTACCTCAGATGTCCATGGGATAACATCTAAGTTCATGAGTAACTTCTGAGCTCTTTTGTTCATCCATACGTTGGATCTAAAATATTTCATGAAATATAGTAAGTTTCTATATAAAACAATCAGTAAAAATTAAATAATTAAATTATTATATGCTCACCCTGAGTTTAAACCACTCAAAATTTTGACCATGTTGCTTGTCAATTTCAAGCTGTGTCAAATCGTCGTGGTCGACACTGTCTCTTAAGATGTAAAATGTGTTCTCTAAAAGTAACAGTAATAGAGTTAAAAAAAAAATGTAATAAAAATTTCAATTGTATAAAAATTGAAATATGATATGTGACTTACTCTATAAATAGAGCAACTGCATCACAATTAGAAAGTACATATCTATGTGCCTGTGCTAACTCTCTTCCTTGTCAAGTTTAGTTCTACTCACTTTCTTCCTCTTCCCTAATCGTAACTTTTGTTTGTTTCTTTATCCCTAATGGCTTCCAGAGACTTCATCGTCATTTCTGTTAGTTCTATTGAACCTAGTTTCTACCCCAGATAGATATTGCGAACAAAACGTCAAACATTCATTGGCCAAAAATCCTTTGCAATTGATCCTTCTTGGATGGGCTCTATTACGTACAAAGGACTTAAGAGTAAGAGAAAATCTGAAAGTGAAGAAAATTTAATATATCTATGTTCTCAACATCCAAAAAAACTTGTTTAACACTTTTAATTAAAACAAATTTTATAAACATACATACCTTCAATCGGATTACATCCATCGATATTGTACCGGTCCCAGCAACTTGGGCTTCGTGTGCCAAATGAATTACCAAATGCATCATAACAGTAAAAATGAAGGAGGAAAAATTGTTTCCAACTGACAAAGTGTGATAACTATTTGAGACTCCAATTGTGATAGAAAATCCACATTAAGTACCTTAGAAACAAATTTTCTTGAGAAATTGCAAAAGATCTACTAACACTGAAGTGACTTTATCTGGCAATGAACCCCGTATGCTACTGGAAGAAGCTCTTGCATCAAAACATGACAATCGTAACTTTTTAATCCAAACATCTTGTGTTGCTTGACATGCACACAACGTGGATGTTTGATGAGCATTCATCTGGAGTTTTTACATTCTTGAGATGCTTAGGAAAGATTCCTTTTTATTGTTAGTCATTTGATAGCATGCTCTAGGCAAACGCGTTGTAGTTAATATTAGGACTTGGTTAAGGATGGAGCATACTCTTATGCCCATATCTACAAGATCAGCTCGTGCCTTATAATTATCTTTGGATTTTTTTCCTCTTGACCGTTTAACAATGTACCAATAATTTTGTCACATACGTTCTTTTCAATGTGCATCACATCAAGATTATGACGCAATACATTATATTTCCAATAAGGCAATGTGAAGAAAATGCTCTTTCTTTTCCAAGGTTGTGCTCCATTTGCTAGACCTTTTTCTAATACATTCATCTATTTGTCTTAAATATTAGTCCGTCAAGTCTTTTAGGAGGGATCCTTAGCTCTCGTGTTCCATCAAAATCCCTACTATTCAATCTCACTTTATGTTTGGGAGATAACCAACGACGATGACCCATGTAGCAAAATTTTTTTACCATACGTAACCACTGCGAGGTAGTTTCAATACCACAACATGGACATGCATATTGACCTTTAGTACTCCATCCAGACAAGTTAGCATATGCTGGAAGTCATTAATAGTCCACATCATAGCTGCACGAAGTTGAATTGTCTCTTTCTTATAGGCATCAAATGTTTCAATTCCATCATCCCATAACTCTTGCAACTCTTGTACTAAAGGTTTGCAGATAAATGTCAATGTTATTTTCCAGGACCTTTTGGACCCGAAATTAATAGTGATAACATGAAGTACTGGTTGTTTCATGCACATCCAAGGAGGAAGATTGTAAGGAATTAGAATGACAGGCCAAGTGCTATGACTAATACTTCATAGTCTTGAAAGGATTGAAACCATCTGAAGCCACTCCTAATCGAACATTACGAGGATCTAACGAAAATGTTAGATACCGAGCGTAAAATTCTTCCAAGCAAGGGAATCAGCTGGATGCCTAGAGAACCATCATTCAATCTACTCTCATGGTGCCATCTCATTGATTCTGCAACTTTGGAGGACATGTATAACCTTTGCAACCTTGGTTTCAATGGAAACCATCGAAGGATCTTTGCTGGTATCTTCTTTCGCCTCTCAGAAGTCTCAATTCCATTTACTTTGTACGTCTTCATTTGTTGTTTTCCACCTTGACGTACTACACTTTGGACATACTTCATTATTGGCATATTTACCAATATAATATGCAATCATTGGGACAAGCTTGGATCTTCTTCCCCAACCTAATCCTGAAACAATTTTTTAGTTTCATAATATGACTTTGGTAAAGCATCTCTTAGTAAATCAAGCAACATGGAGAATGACTTGTCACTCCACCCATGAAGACACTTTAAAATGATACAAATGTACCATAAAATGATAGCTTATATACTTCTTACAGTTGGGGTAAAGCAAGTTGCTCATTCTCCTTTTACAAATTCGTAAAATTAGAGTTTTCTCTAACTTCGGGAATTCTTTCACCTTCACCACAAATTGGCCTTCTGTAGAATGATTCCAAATACATCATAAACTAATCCATCCATGTCATGCTCCATTTCTCATATTGTTAGTAGCGCTACTGAAGTTTTAGGTTTTCACCAGTATGATATATCCATTGTCTATAGCCTCAAGAAAATCCACAATGTGGATCTGTTAAGTGTTCATAAACACATACGCGGAGAAATAAGAGTGGCAATTGGCACATTTTGTACTAAAGGCAACATTAATTTTCCATTGATTTGTGAATTTTGAAAAGCAAATTCAAGAAATTCATTAACTCCTCGAATAATTCTCAAACAGGTCAATCAACAACAACACACAGGTTATCAACACAACATCAGAACATCTCAAAAACAGACAGGTCATCAACAACAACATCACAGGTTATCAACAACAACATAGAAACATTCTCAAACAGAACAATACAACACCACAGGTTCGACAAACATTCTCAACGGGTTTAGAACAACATTCAGAACAGAACATATAACATTCTACCAAGTTCTTATTTAAACAACATCACAGTTTCCAGGTTGTTGCGAAATTCAACAGTACATAATGGTTCAAAAACAGGTTCAACACAGTACATAATGGTGGTTCGAGAAATTACCGGTGGTGCAAGAACGGTGAGAACGACGGTGCGATGACGGTTCGATGGTGCGACGGGTTCGACGGTGCGACGGGTTCGACGGCGAGTGCAGCTCGGGTTCGACGGTGCGACTGGTTCGACGGTTCGACGACGAGTGCAACTGGTTAATTTGACGGCGAGAAGGAGAAGGCATCGATTAGGATTCGTGATTCAGAGGTTAGGGTACGATTGGGGCTCAGATTGGGTAAGAGGACAACAGTTTTGGGTTTTAGGTGTTTGATGAGAAATGGTTTAGTTGGTACTTGGTACTGATTTAGGTTTTGGCTCTATTAATTTTATTTTTGCTCCATTAAAATTTGTTTTTGGCTCCATTGAAAAAATTTGGATTTTTATCTCAATTGAATTTTTTTTACCTCCATTGAAAAAATTAAGATTTTGGCTCTATTGAATTGGGTGCATTAAAAAAATTAGGATTTTGCCTCCATTAAATTTTTTTTGAATTAAATCGTGAAAATTTTGTACAATTTTATTTTCACAAACAATTAAGATTTTGGCTCTTTAAAAAATATATATTTTTCAATTTTGATGTCTATAGCCACAGATTTAATGTGTAACTATAACAATTAGTGACAAATTTATGTCACTGAGAAGTATAAAGACACATATATCAACAATAACTAATTTAATCTGTGGGGATAGATTGTCTATACCTATAGTTTTTAATTTTGTCATTATAAACTTCTGTAGGTATGTAGGTATATGTATGTTTTCTTGTAGTGGTAGCGTAAAAAGAGAAATAATATGAGACAAATAAATATTACACAGAGACACTTAATATAATCAATGAATATTTAAAACTATAATATATTTGTACTTCTTTTATCATTTGTCTACTGTTATACTAGTAACTCTTAATAAATCGTGGTAACAATTGAAAATAAATAAATAAATATGTATTCATAATAATAAAATGACATATTTGAGACAATTCAAATGGGACAAATTAATGATATGAGATGACTGAGTAAAGTTAGTTCAATGTATAATTTCTAAACTTCATCATGTGAGGATGGAGGTTCAAAGAATATTGATAGATATACTTATAAATCACACATAAAAAATATTCTTATATCAGTAGTGAAAGTTTAACTCACATTTTTGTTGGATATCAGCTAACTCTTTACAACCTAAACGAATTCATTAATAAGTTAGTGAAGTGTTAAATAATCTTTTCCATTTCATAAAATTAGAATAATCATTAAAAGTGATTATTTATAAAAATTGATTTCATTATATATTAAAGAATAATTGTAAAGTTAATTATATTAATTAAAAGATATATTATATATCATATATATAGTTAGCTAATTTCACATTATTGTTCCTTTCTATTAAAAAAGAAATAATAATTATTATTTTGAAAAATATGAGATGCAAAATTTTCAAGATAAAGAAATGCATAATTTGTAATATAAATTTTTTTATTTAATATACTAATAAGTGTCTTAAGGGTATAATATTGAACATTTCTATATATATATTTGAGGATATGAATATTTTATATTGTTTTTTTCAAAAGTGATGTTATCTTTATACTTAATTTTCCAACTCCTCCCACTCAAAGCTACTAAGTCACTTTATATCTCTTATAAATAGTTTCTATTCATGTTGAGAAATAGAGAAATTAATACTTCCCTTTTATATCTACAGAGAATAATGATTAATACTTTAATTATTAATAAGTATAATTTAAACAAATTAGTGTCCAGACCGTTACCAAAATACATGATATGTTTATTGCCAAATATATTTATTAATTTCTTTAATAATTAATTAAAAATATTTGTCTATATATCGCCCGCATAAAATTTCTTGAAATTTTGTTAAATTAAGATGTTTTCAATAAATTTGATTTATGTCGCATTTTTATGATCAAATTATAATATAGTCATTCACATATTTAATAGGTTTAATTGCAGTTTTGGTCTCCTATTTAGTTGAATCACGAAGTAGTCCTTCTTTATTTATTTCACCCTAGTTTTAGTCTCCCAAACAGATTTTTAAAAAGTCGCATCACACAATTTATGATTATAGATTTCATGTACCATGTTGCACAACGAGATCTTGAGACATAGTGTGACTTAAATAAATGCAAAAAAAAATAAAATTTCATCAAATTTTGGACCAACATTCTGATTTAGGGAACTAAAACTGAAGAGAAATAAAATAGAGATACTACTTTCGTGTGATGCAGCTAAAATAGGGACCAAATCTGCAATTAAACCCTTTTAATATTACGTATATAGTGTATGAGATGACATTTAAATAAATTATCAGGGCCCATTTGTGTTGGTGGGTAGAAAGATCCATTTGAAAGGTGATTAGATCCAGCCAGCCCAGCCATAGGCAAACCCCTTGTTCGTGAGTCCTTCCCACCACTGACTGAGAAGAAGAACACCACACGAAATGGCGGTGGCTGGCCAACTTGTGTAGGAAATCTTCCAAATAGCTTCTTCTTCTGCCAAAACCCTTAATATCTCGTCGATCCACTTACCTTCTTCTTCAAACTCCACTAAATCCAATGCCTCTTTTTTTCAATCTTCCTCACCCAAACGCTCACTCTCGAATTCCTGGTAAATTTCGCTCCTTCTTCCCTCATTGAGAATACATTGTTATTATTGATTCTATATTTTGTTTTAAATGCGTATGATTTGAATATTTTATTGTTATGGTTGTTTTTAGGTTTCCGGTGCAGTTAGCAGGTGCACAAGTATTCATTGACGCCCTTGCATAGTGCTACTGCATCTGCATTGTTCACTTCTCCTTGTCTTTGCATAATAAAAACTGGGTTGTCTTTCAGAAGGTATTCTCTTTATTATTCCTTCCTTCAATTGAGGGTTTTGCTTTTTTGATAAACAAATAACAAGGAGCTTACTATGATCTCTACATGCTTTATGTTTTTATCATTTGGAAATTTGTGTTTGCTTAAACATGCTGTAATAACTTTTGGTTAGTGAATACTGCATAGGATTGTAATTTTATTATTGGTTGTTCGCATGCCTGCATCTTTTGATGTGTGAGTAAACATAACAGCAATGAGAAACATGCATTAAAGAATAGGTGTAATGTTCTTTGCAAAATTGCAATGTTATTTGATTTGGCATTTCGGTCTTAAAGTATTAGGTTTTATATTGGGTCTAACTCATCTTTACAAAATCGGCTTGTAAGGCGAGAGAAGCCTCTCTTTTATAAACTTTGTTTAGCCTTATATCTACTCAATAATAAGATAATGTAGTAATCTTCGAGGATAATCATTATTAATTATTCTTTAAGTACAGTAATCATTTGTAATTACATAGTTTGTCTGAAGGCTTCTAGTTCTTATGACAGGGTGTAGTTAAGTGGCAATGATCTTTGACACTACTGTTGTATTTTCTTCTCACATTTATTTTCTGTTCAATTTGTTTGTAATCATTTCACCACTATTTACCCAAATTCATTAGCAACTGCAGTTGGTAATTCGGTTCATAATTACTGATGTTAAATGTCCATTTGATTCAATTACAGCGGATGAGACCTAAAAACAAGTTTCGAATACATAGGCATGGCAATTTTTACTTTCAAATTTATTTCCTAAATAGGATAGTTTAAGGATACTTCATGTATGCGAGGACAAGGAACATTTGAAATTACCATCTTGATGTTGTGTCCCTGGCAGGAATGGCCAATGTAGTGACATATAAGTAAAAATTGAGCCTAAAAGAATTAACAGTGGCTCAATCGAAGTTAGAATATGCATAGATTTATGAAGTGAGGAAAAACATATGAGAACTAGGAGTGAGACTCTTGCTTAAATGGGAAAAGTAAAGCTGTGCGAGTGCGTTATATTTGCCTGTAATTATTCTGGGGAAAGATTCCATATTTAACATTTTTGGGCATAATGGTGATATCAACTAAGCATCTGCCATCTGTTTGTTCATTTTTATAAGGGAAATATTGCTTTCTTATAACTGCTCTTTAAGCACTTGTAGAACTATGCCACCATGTTTGTCAAAAATTGCAGGTTCTAATTAGATCAATAAGGGAGGTAAAAGATCATAAATTGTGTATCATAACATGCCAACAAAGATCAACCTACTAGAAATATGAAAAACATGCTTTTAAATAAAAGTATGATGATTGATATTCTTAATTTTAACATGAAAAAATCAAGTAGAATTAAAAAAAAAAAAGGTGGAATTCAAATTTAGTTAGTAGTTATTGGAAATTAATATCAAATTTAAACATCCTATATTATATTTGGTAATAATATAAAAGAAGAATGCAGCAAAAGGCAATAGTAAAGTTTTACGGAGAACCCAAAGATCAGAGAGAATGTACCTCTTTGTTGTGTTGAGTGATGACAGAAGCTGAGTTTTGATTGAGTTAGGAAGTCTCGGAAGATAGGATGTGCAAAGGAGGCTGACTGGTTGGGCAGGGGAAGGATAGAACTTGGTCAAATAACGTAGTAGAGGGTTTAAGGTTCTGAGGTGAAAAGGGTTTGGAAGAAAGGGGTAAATCTCATAGTGGTTAGAACAACACAGTTTGTGTTGTAGAAAACCCTAAACAGACAATGTGTTTTTTAGTAGTCAATTGGATTGAGAGAATATTCTGCAATGTGTTCATAATATTTTTTTATTTAAATTAACTAAATAGGACTTTGGCAGAAGAGAGATTACGGTGATTTTGTAGTTTACTTAATTTATTAATAGGCCAAAATGACGACAAGGCTGACTAGATATGATGGAAAAGAAAAGGTTGGCATATAGAATTTTCTTATTAATTGAACAAATGCTTAGTTAATTAAACCTAGATAGGATTGTTGATTGGCTTATGCTACATTCAACTTAGCTGGGGTACCCTGCCGTGGGTTTAATTAGATATAGATAGGGTTATTGATAAAGTTGACTTCCGTATTGGAAAAAAAAACCAGTCCCAACATTAAGTAGAGATAGGACCTAACATAGTTTACATAGAAAGGCGCCGGTATTAGAGCCTGCCAATTCGGGTCACCCACCATTTATATCTGTACACCATGCCAATAGTGGGCGAGGTGTATTGGGAAAATCAAAGTCCTGAGTAAGACCAAAAATAATTGTCGAATATTAAGGACAAATTTTTTGTCTCCTTATTTCTATTGAAGTTTTTTTGTTTGTTAAATTGAAATGCCTTGTCTAATTTTTTCTATAAGTTGATAGCCAAAAGTGCTTCCTTGTAATCTCGATTGTTTTATCCATCCAATTATCATAGTACTTTTTAACACTAAATCATCAATATAAGTTGATAGGATTCCTTGCATTTTTGAGCCCTTCATCATAATTATGTTTTAATGCCGTTAATTTTATGCTTTATTATTCATTAACTGTTGACTGCTGACTGTGGGATGATTTTGACTGCATATTGTTTTATTATGATAAAAATTAGAGCTACCGAAGACATTTGTTTGGAATCCTTTAAACTTCATTTAATATTCAATAACTCTGACATTTACTTTATGTTGCGACAGGTTTTTGCAACGCCTCTATAGCATACGGACGATAATCATGCTTTTAGTCCGTCCAGATACCGTTAGGTTCAGGTTTTGTTCAATACTTGTTTCTACTAGGTGCTGCGATTAATAATGTAATTTGATTAATTTATCTTTATTTGCTGAGATTGTCAGGTGCAATCGTCCTGTTTACATTTACAAGATGTTTTTGATGTTTAACCCTTCAATTTGGGAAATTTTTCATGTAAAATGTATACCAGATTTTCAAGTGATTTTATTTTGCATGAATGTTCAGCTAAGATTTTAATTATAATCACATATGGTCCAAATATATATAACCTCTCAAGCTCTCGCACATTGATGCAGCTTGTATAATTTGTTTTTGAAAAAGCCAAAAATGTATTAAAAGATAATTATACTGAGTAGTACAAGGTGTGTGAAGAATAACCAAGAAAAAATCAGTTTACATCGAACAGATAGATAGCATATATGATTAAAAACCAGCTACTACCCTAACCTTACAAATAAAATAGTGCTCACATATAACAACCAAAATGAACACTTTCATTTTCTAGCTCATTTTGGTCTCAAAAATTGACATTTTCAGTTATTTACTGGAAGTGGCTGTCTAACAAATGATGGGTCGTTAGAACATTCATTGATTTGATTTTTCATCTCAATTTCCCACTTAGGGGTTATACGATGCATGGATTGATATCACTAAATCATATAAGATTGATAAAGTTATCTTTATGCAAAGTTTTTCAAATCTCAAACTTATCTTATCCTTCGAAGTAAATTATAAACAAAAATTTAAGGATACTAAGTTAGAGATTTGTTGTACACAATTATTCCTAAAACAATTAACCAACACAAACTATTCCTTGGAAAATACTATTTTACAATAAATCAAGAGTAGTTGAATAAATAATATATAAAATTATAAATGTACTTTTTATCTCTCATTTGGTCTCATTTACAATATGCTTCCCCATTTTCAATCATGAATTTGGTCTCTCATTTGCAAATACATAATGTTTTTCTACCAATTCATCTATTGTGATTTTTGTAATGTTGACATGTGAAAGTACTTACGCGTAACAATTGATGTGATATAAAGAAATGAGTTATTAAATTAAATGAGAACCATCTAGACTATTTGACACATTAAATTTGATTATTTTTGTGATTTAGAGTAATATTCTGGTGAATGTAAATACTTTTGTTTAGGTAAACTCTACCTAGACAATGTAACTTATCAACAAAGTTGTCACACAAGCATTTCACTTATCAACATCATTAAAATTCAGTCTTAAAATTTATAAGAGGAAAAGTCAATTATTTTAAAAAATTGAATGACTTAAAATGTAGAGTTAGAAATAGGTGGTCTAAATCATGATGAGACAAAATAGAAAGACTAAAGAGAGAAGATTTATACATTGTTCCATTTACTTAGTTACTTTGGTAATACTATTTAAGGTGTTCATACCTTATTCTATATTTTCATGACTAGGAAGTCTTCTCCAAAGATTCGAAACCTTGAATCAATGACCCACACTGTTTCAATATTCTATCGTCCACTTTGACGATAATGTAAATTTTCTACTTTATATAAGTTTATGAGTTGAAAACTTTTTATTAAGTAGAAAAAAAAGTCAATTATTTTAAAAATTGAATGATTATGGTGGATTAGAAATAGAGAATCCAAAATAGTGTAGAGACTAAAATTGATGGTTCATTTCTTGTTAAGGTGATCTCATTATTACATTATTAGCGGTTCATACTTTGTTCTATATTTAACATTAACTAGGAAGTCTTCTCCAAATATTGGAACCTTGAATCTGTGACCACATTGATTCAATATCAAGTCTCACTTTGATAATTATGTAAAATTTTAAAACTTAAAGTTTGAGTGAAACCTTTTTTAGTAACAATAATAATGTATTTTGTCAAAAACCAATATAATGTAACAATAACAATGACGATGAAAGATGGATACACATCGAAAATTTATCCTTAACCTCCACTATAATACTTATATTTCCACAATTTTTAAAATGTTCAATTTTATCATTGACATTTTTATTAATTTTACAAACTGCAAAATACTTTTTTTTTCTTTCTCACCATTTCAAAGATTCATTAGGACAATAATTCAATTTCTAGTATGGAAAAGTTTTTCAAAAATTTATATTTGGAAGATAACTTAATTATGTTCTTAGTACAGAAACATACTGGAAAATTTATAAAAAGTATTTTAGAACTACCGGAAAATTTTAAAAAAAAGTTTCCGGTACAAAAAACTTGAACACATAAACTACCGAAAAACTTTTCACACAATTTAAATTATTTAATTTATTTATATAATTTTTAACAGATATAATAAATCGCTACTATTATGTGATAAAATATACATTATACTACCCAACATTTTCGTCACAGATCATATATGATAATATAATTAGGTTTAAATATGTTTTTGGTCCTTGTAAATATAACATTTTTTATTTTGTTTCTTGTAAATTTTTTAGTTTGGTTCACATCACTTCAAATAAGTTTTCTTTTTAAAATAATCATTTCATCCAATTTCTGATACAAAAATTATAACCTTGTTAAACCTAAATATAATTAAAACATAAAGAACAAAGAGAGTCTCATATATTTGCATAATTATTGAACAGTTAAATGCAAACAAAATTTTATGACAAATGTGACATTAAAAAAGAACATAGAGAGTACAATTTTATCACTTTTAAATTAATATTTTTCACCTATATGATAATGGTGAATACAATCATATATATACACAATATAACAAACGTAATTTTATTTTTAATTGAATAAAAGAAATTTTTATAATAACTATTTTCTTTTGATTTGCATTTTTTAATTTAATGTGAAATAATCAAATAAATATTCATATGTTTTCCCTTAAGAGAATATTAATGAAGTGAATAGGTAAATCAATTATTCAAATAGTAAATTTTAAGCCAAATTTGTTCTTGAAATTTCCTAAATTAATAAATACATCATTAAAAATTAAAATAGTAATTAATAATGTTCATATTTAAATTTTTATCATTAGATGATTATGATATGATATGTTAAAATAATATTTGACATCTCCATATTGATCTCAATATCAATGCATTTACAACGTAAATTAATTTTCCGATGAAATTTAAAATCATTTATAGGCTAATTTATCCATGATTAATCTATGCACAATTGCAATGACTCACAAATTATCTCTGAAATAACAAAATTTCATAAGCAAATTTGTCTCCGGTATATGAATTGATGTAGGATCAATGTGGATAAACCATTGCGTACCACATCAAAATATATAATGATATAAATTAACATAGTAACTATTTGATTGAATATTTTACAATTTTAAGAATGTATTTATCAATCCACAAAATCAGAAATTAATTTAATGACGCTTATAATGTTCAAGAATCAATTGAGCATTCACTCAAATTATTAATATAAACCATAATCAAAAATGTTCTGTCTTGTCCATGAAGTATTTTTCCTTTGTAATTTTGCCCCCTATTTTTAGATTATATAGTCACATTTAATATTGCATAGCAAAATTATACTTATTATGTGACTTGATTAGATATTTTTTACTGTTGATTAGAATCATATATGAAAAAGAGATCTCTTATCCTTTACTGTTATTAGTGTCGACATCCAAAATACATAAGAATAATATCTTAAAAAAAATTATTTGACCCCTAATTATGAGATACATTGATACTTGCGATTTTTTTAAAAAATTAATAAAAAATATTCAATAAAATAATTACTAACAAAAAATATATTTTAAATATAAAATGAACTAACAAAAGCATATCAATGGATTATATAAAATTATACATTTATATAATAATTTTTATAATGTTTGCATTTATAGATTATACTATTATAGTGACGCCTCACACGTTTTAAAACTGAAATGATTGTCTATTTTATAAAAAGTTTTTAATATCCATAAAAAAAAAAATTTCTTTAACAATGAAAGGAATTGTTTTACTTCTGTTGTGAGGTTACCCTCACACTTTTTAATACCAACATAAAGTTACAGAGAAAGAAAAGTAAAAAAAATTGTGGTAAATTTATGATGTAAGGGGACACAAAAATTATGCATTCATATGCACACCTTGAACTTCGAAAATTGCACCAATCCCTTATGTTGTTTTGTGCCTTGTGGTCACTGGAATTTTTTTTTTATGCACTTTAAGCTCAACACAAAAAATCCGTAAGTACTTTCATATTTTTGCACTGAGTCGTCTTGTATCTGACACAAAGTATATGTTGAATACACATGTGCAACTTAAGAGCATATGTAAATGGAACTTGAGTAAACAATGACTAAATGGATAGGACATTGTTATTGTTAGGGAATTATGTGGGTTTATATAAAGTGAGGAATGAAACTTTACCATGTTAAGCACCAGTCTTTTTACATTTGAACCAGTCTACTTGTGGAGAAATCAATTAATCATACAGGGACCCACGGTTGTGTAAAAAAGGTGATTGGAGGAGGTACATGAATTGCGTTAATTTTATATTTTCTGAATTAACACTAGTATCATCATCCAATAACAAGATCAAATGAAAACAAATTAGTAATTCAAAAAACTTTTGGAATTTGAAAATCGATTCATAATAACAGTTAATAGAAGCATGGCCCCAACCCAGGTTGGTTAAAATGGTCTGCAGCTTCTTCTTATCATCTTCTTTACTCTAGTCAACTTCTCATCTTCTCCAAGAGCCCTACATTAGAGGAAAATTGTGCAAGCACATTAATGATACATAGCTTAAAAATACTTTGTACTGCATACATTGGAAATCAAAGCTAATAAATTGATTAAATAAAATGATAAAGATAAGAACTATGTACTGTCAGTAATAAGAATTATTTACATTGACAACCCAACTGATCACATATTGACAACACATCAATGAAAAAAAACTGAAAAGTGGAAGTTATGTTATATTTAACATGTTGGCATTCTGTGATTGGCTGTCACATTTAAAATAACCTTTACACTGACCTATGCATGTCCATTTATGTCTGCAAAAATAATAACCTCCAAAGTCATGTCTTCGGTTGTAAACGGTCATCAAGTTATCATAACCCAACCTAGAAAGAAGCTACTTCTGTCAAAAGAAGAAGTTATTTTAGGACTTTGAGGCATACATGATGGCAAATCAACTCCCACCACCCCTTGTTGTCAAAAACAGTGTTGTGAAAGTAGCGGTTTGGTTCAAGTTTCGCTACTATAGCGCCAATAGTGGGCTATTTGACAACACATTGTACTAAATAGTATATCGTGAATCATTGCGAATTGTTCCAATATTGCTAACGCTATAGCGACTATTTGGACAACACTGGTAAAAAAAAATTGTAAACAGCCCAAAAAGGTTATATAATATATATATACTTTGAAGATGAAATAATTGCATCAGCTGTAGCATATCCATCTTTGTGCTTATTGGTATGAGCACCCAGTTCCATCCATTAACTAATGTCAATTATCAGAGACATTTAAACAATTTATGGTTTAGATTCACTGGCAAAGTGGAAGTTGGTAAACATATGATATATTTTAACGTAAAGAACCCACCTCTGGGTAGAGATCCTGAAGAAATTGAATCTGATCTTCAGATACATCCCTAGCCACAATGTCTAAAGCATGAATCTATCCACAATGTATCCTCAAATGATCTCAGAGAGTGCCCTATGACAATTTTAAGAGCATGTCAAAACAACAATGACAGTTAAAAATGAAGTTTGACATATTATCCCTCTGTTCCTTTTTAATTGTCAGCTTTTAAGGTTATTTAGACATACCCAATGCGAAACCCGGATCAGCAAAAACAGTACATGGAAAAAATAGAACAACAAATGGAAAATAAAGATTGTATTATTTCCTGAAAATAAAAGATAACATAACAGGAAAAAGATGAATATCCTAATGGTCCACAGAGCCAAGCTTCCTACATAAACAATATGGCTTCTCTGTCCATAAAACATAACACAAATGATATTCGTGCAAAGATACCATTTCTCTCTCCTCACCTTGCCACATCATCATTCCATTTCTCCCCTCTTCTATATTTTTCTAATAACTCCCCACAACATGGGCCTGCGATCCTAAAAAATTGTTATATTTTATGGAATTATTTATCTTTTTCTTATAATACCTTTGACTATTTATTATTATCTCATTTCACGTATTTCTTTCTCTGCAATAAATAGCTAATAGTATTATTAACAAAACAATAATTAATAGTATTGTACTAAACTTTGAAAACCACAAATGAATAGGAACAAATTTTTTCTACAAAAGCGACATTTAAAAAGAATCGGAAGGAGTATCAGTAAAGGTAAGAAATGTGAGCTCAAATAGTCTGCAACAATAAATCCATACAGATTAGTTGAATTTTGGACAGCACCATTTCCAGCACAAACTACTAGTCGACCCATGGCTGACAATTGCTTAAGTACTTCAGTCTGCAGTATTTGAAATATAAAACATAAGTTAACCAATTGTCTAATTCACACAGATACGGGACACAGTACACTAGACACGACACTGACATTGACACATGTCGACACAAATAATAATTTGAGAAAATAAATAATTGAATGTAAATAATGTGTCAGTGTCGTGTCGAACACTGAGACAGACCTTTGTTTGAACAGTGTTGGCACTCATAGTTTATCAGATATGATTAATGTATGTGAGCATCTTTTATCCTCAAATTTAAGTGAGAAGCACTATCGAGTCAACAAATTAGAAGAAATTAGTTGGGTAAGAATAGGATCACATTGTTTATAATGCACAGATGAAACAGAGTAAATAACATGAAATTAGTATGTGCAAGACAGTTAATTACCTCAGATTCCAAGAAGCTCGAATTTCATCCCTCTCTTTGATGGATTTTGCAACTGATGCACCGCTAAAGCTTCTTCAACCAAATCATCACTGAATTAGAGTACATAAACAACAAGTTTAGCTAGAAATTGGAAATTAAGCTACCTTTTCTCAGAGAATAATATTACCTTCTATTTATCAGAAAAATCAAAATGAAAAGAACAGGTACCTATCAAAATAATAATATCGCAATTCATCAGCCAGAAGTTTTCCCAAATTGGTTTTAAGAGAGCTTTTCATACCTTGATTCATCAAATAAATGAGGTTGAGTCACAATAAAATAGAAAACAAACATCAAAAGCCATTATTTGCATTCTAAGCTATATATTGTTTTTCTTTCTTTCTTACCAACCAAAAATATGGAGGATCCTTTGAGCTGAGGGGATACATCTGCTGCTTTCTTCTGAATCAAAGCTTAAATGTTAAAATGTGTAGTTTCATTTCATTTGAGAAAGACCCAAATCTATTACTTGTTTGTTGTCAATCTCATGGCCAATTATTTTTTTATAAAATAAATTTAAGATACACCTTTGATTAGAAGTGTCTATGCTACATTATTGGTAAGAAATGGTATGATTTAGTTTACAAATTTCTAACTAGTTAATCATTTGTAATTATAATATTCGTCAAATGATACATCAGCTATAAAATAGATGAGTAACTAAGAGTCTTAATAAAGGAAAAATAATGATGTTTTGAGGTAGTGTGACATGTCAGTAATAGCGTTAGGGTTGGATGTGAGGCGAAGGAATGTTTTTTTGTGATGGTGTGAGTATGAAGAGATGGCAATTGACATAGATGAGAGAATGAGAAGGAAAAGATAACAACCGGCACATTGCATTTATGAAGGACACGAGTAATAAGCGGTTGGAATTCCCAACATGACCTGGTGATGTTGAATAGAAAAATTGTGCTGCTGCATCGATTAGCTTTATAAGAAGGAATCAAGTTCTGCGATGTTGAGTGCATCTTTCTCCATCAATAAAGAACACTGGGTGTGTGTGAGTGGCTTGAGGAGACAGAAAAAGAGATAGCCACTTACCAAAACCACTTCAAGCTTGGTTTACTTCTTTCGTACATAGAGGATTCACGTCTAAAGATACCTTTTCCTTACTCTTTAACTTGAATTGAACTTGAACTTGAACAAGGGATGAAACCATTTGTTGCTGATGATGATGATAACATTTTCTCTACTCACATCGTCTATCTCTCCTCTTTCTTCTACCCTCTTTTTTATTTTATTCTAAATTCTTTTTTATTTATTATTCAATTTTTTTTAAAATAGTCTTTTTATAATATATTTCAAATATTTTTTACTAGTTTTATGTATAGTTCAAATGGATGTAAAATTAAAAATAATTAATATTTTATTAAATTATCTTTTTAATTTTTTAATATATTTTTCACCTTTATAGATCTTAAAATTAATGTGTTTTAAACCGTCATAATCGCAAGATACATAATTTTGAAAATGAAAACGAAAATTGAGAATGGCGTTTGATTAGATAAAATTTTGATAAAGAGAAGAGTAATATATCTTAGAAGTAGAAATAGAAAGATTGAAAAGTGATTTGTAGAAAATTGGAAAGAGAGAGTATTGGAATAGAGAACACAAGGAGCATGTTCAGACATAAACCCATCCTCCCTTACTTCCTTATCCTCCGTTCATTCTTTTTCAACTCTCCAATCACAACTAACTCTTCCATCAATGCAATTTCTCCTTTTACTATTCTTTGTATGTAACTCTCTCTCTCTCTCTTGTTGGATGTAATTCAAATTGATTTGTAATTAGTTAGTTAGAATATGGTCATAAGTTAGTTGAGGTCGTTACAACTTCTACAGTAAGAAACTGATTCTATAAAAGCCATAAAAACCAATGACATAAACATATTTTTTTTTTTCTGACTGAATTCTAGACTGTTAATCATTCTCCATATTACACTCTCCATATTGATAATCAATCTCCGTTTTCTGAATTTTCTGTTTTCTTCTCTTTTCTTCTCAATTTCAATTCCTCTCAAATATACAATTTGTTCCAACAATTGGCATCAAGAGCTTGGGTTATAATTCTTGGGAAACACGAGTGCAAGTGTGAGGGGGAATCAAAAATTGAGAAACCCAAGTGTGAGTGAAAGAAAAGAAAGAAGACATGAACTGACGAGGGTCCCATCAAAATCTGCCAATTTCTGAATGGAAGAAGGAATTTGGAGAGGTGGTCTGCATCAATGAGGAAATCGTGTTGGAGAGCTTAAGAAGTGTTTAAGATTATTTAAGATGACTATGATCAACTTGGAGCGAATCCTACAGAAGACAACAAACAACCTTCAAATATGCAAGAAAGAGATTGCAAAGACATTGTTTTTACATACCAACAAAGTGTGGATTCAAACAACTTTTGAGGGATCTCAAAGGCATCTAACATCAAGGAGGCATGAGAGATTTGGTCAAGTACTATACAGGTGGAGAAAAGGCCAGAAATTGAAGCTCCAAATGCATAAGAAGATATACGAAATTATTGCAAGAGAGAGAAGATTGAGTTATGGCAGATTACTTCATCTTGTGCAGGTTTTGTTAATCAGATGAGAAAAATGGTGAATCATTAATTGAAGTGGTGATTATGAAAAGATCCTAGAACATTACACAAAAGTACAATCACATAAATGGTGGCATTGAAGAATCAAAGGATCTTGATAAGATGAAAGTGGAGATTTGCAAGGCTCTCTTGAAGCTCGTGAACTGAGAGTAAGAGAAAGGTGTGCGCATATATATTATTTTTGAGTGAAAATACGGTTTGTTACATGTTTGTGAATTTATATTAATATTAATGTGTTTTAAGTGTGATTATGTATGATTTGAGGAGATTAAAGTTATATGATGCGATTATATGTAATTCAAACAGATTTATGTGTGATTGAGGAGTGATTTGTGAGTTAAAATTGATGTGATTTTGTGTGTGAGGATTATATGGAGATAATGTTATTTGAGTTTGCTCTGCGATAAGTTTGAAAAATTGTAGTGTTAAATGAGTATTAAAATGGAGAATCTTTTAATAGCTCATTTACTTAATGATTATGGGTGAAATAGTCGAGTATGCTCATGGCATTTTCATAAGTGTGTGATTGTGATGAGCATGTCAGTGGTGACAGTGATGGGTACGATGTTAAGTGGTGACGTGATGGGCCACGAAGTTAAGTGATGGTTGTGATGGGCATAGGATGGTTCATGTGATAGTTTTGTCTCTTTCATTATGAGGATTTATACTATGTGTAAGGCTGTGGTAGGCTACACTCTAGTAATTGTGCTAGTCGGTGAGAGACTGCAACATCGATAATTAGTACTAAGGCGTGTGATGGCAGTACATTATGTTTACGCCCATGAGAGGGTTTTGTGAAATTCCAGATTCGTGCACATTGGCATATCACATTGCATAGGGGTGGTTGGCACGGATTCATATTGTTATACTATGATGATTGTATACATACTCGGTTTGTTGTTTATTATTGTTCGTAATTGGTAAGTGTTATTGCTTGTCTCTATGACGTAAGTGTTAAATGTATTTGTTAATTCGGTGGTGATCCCATTACATTATTGTGGAAATGGGCTTTGACTTAAGAATGAACCAGTTCGTTCCATCGACTATTCCTTGACGACAGAAAGTCGTAGAATTCTCGTGCCGGACTCCGCCGACTGCTTGGGTATACGACCCCATCTAATCAGGGCTACCTATACGAGGAGGTTAGTGAGGACAATAGGAAAGCTGGAACCATATACCTCGTGGAGCTCACTCCGAGAGGATGATATTCGGTACCTATCAGGATTTGGTGCTCGGGGTGAGTGGAGCATGAGTAGATGATCTCAGTTAGAGTTGAAGCGAGGCCACCATAGGAGTTGGAGGATACAATGGTTGGGCCGAACGGCGGAAAGGATAAAGGGTTTGATAGTAGTAGAAAGAGATATTGCAGGACCGTCTAGGCAGGTCGAGTCAGAGCTTCCATTTCCATGAATGATCTTTACCGACTTTTCGCTGAAATAGCGTACTGTTTTGAGATCCAGCGGCAGCCGAAGCACTATGTGGGTGTTATGACTTATGAGGATATCGATCTTCTACGAATTTTGATGAGGAGGAGGTTATTTTGAAAGTGGTACTGCGTCAAAAGGATTGCGGAGTGTGTGGAGGTCACCCACGTTAATTGTAGGTTGTTGTGAATGATCAGATTAGTTGGTTGTATAGGGATTAGTGCCTTTTTGTGATCGTACTTATTTTATTTTGGGATATTGTATTATAACTTATATTGTCATTGACTTTCGTTTGGTGGATTCATGTTCCATTTTTTTTTGACATGACCATAGGGGATAGCATTCTTGAGCGTGCTTTTATGCAGATGTCTGCGGAAACCTAGAGGTATGAGCGATGTCTGATAGGTCTCATAGCGGATGTTTTTCTATTTGTATATTTTGGATTATCGTCTCAAAAAACTATTTTTAGTTCGGTGTTGGTATATATGAGTACTTATCCAGGCCTTTTTTTATCGTTTGTGTTACAACATGGTATTTTATTAATTTTGTTTTGAAAAAAAAAATTGGTTGCACTCGCCACTGTAAATTTGGGGTGTTACAGTGTGAGTCATTTTTCCGGCTTCAAGATGCGGATCGTTTCCTCGACTTCTGGTGCAATTTGTTTTCCTGGCTTGAACATGCGAGTCATTTTCTCGGCTTCGGGTGTGAGTCGTTTTCCCAGCTTCAAGATGCAGGTCGTTTTCTCAGTTCGGTGCTAGTCGTTTTCCCGACTTCAAGACGCGGGTCATTTTCTCGGCTTCGGGTGCAAGTCATTTTCCCGGGTTCAACATGCAGGTCGTTTATCTCGGCTTCGGGTGCGATTCTTTATTCCGGCTTTAACATGCGGGTACGTTTTCTTCTTGGCTTTCAAGTGCGATCGTGTTTCCCCGGCTTTAAATGGGGTCGTTTTCTCGGCTTCGGTGCTAATCATTTTCTCGGCTTCAACATGCGGGCCGTTTTCTCAGTCTCGGATACCAATCTTTTTCTTGGCTTCAACATGCGGGTCGTTTTCTCGGCTTCAAGTGCTAGTCGTTTCCCCGACTTCAAGATGTGGGTCGTTTTCTCGGCTTCGGGT
>PGWS01016811.1:0-12783 GCA_002896235.1 Cicer reticulatum
ATAATATTATGCAGTCCATTTGCACTTCTTTTTTCCTTTGTAGGCCCAATATGTTTTTATCATTTTTTTTCCCTCTTTTATTTTAATAAAACATCTATATTTGGAAATTTAATAAAAAATAATTATATCTTATTTTATTTTATTTTTATTCATTTGTTTTTTTTGTTTTATTAAAAATTAATTAGATGTGACATCTTTTTAATTTTTGAGTTATTAGAATACAAATTGTGACAATTTGGTGGTTCTAAATCTCATCTTCACAAATAAATTAATAAATTAAAAAAATCATAACCAAATTAATAAGTAAAAATTATTGAAAGTTAATTAAAAATAACATATTTTAATCCATGAGTTGCATAATATAATTTATATATTTTGATAGCTTTAAAATTTATTTTTATAAATAAATGGAATTAAAATCAACTTTTTAAAATTTAATTAATTAGATCTTGGAGTTGTTAAGACACAAGTTAAACATTCTATTGGTTTTAAAACTTAATTTAAAAATAAAAAATTTCTTAAAAGGATTAAAATTAGATGTGACATCTTTTTTTTACTCCTTGAATTTTGAGACACGAATTGTACAATTCGATCGTCTTAAAACTCATATTTTAAAATAATTATTCAAATCAAACAAGTTTTTTATGTTCGTCAAAATTAACTTTTTTAAGTAACAAAATACAATTTATTTAAAAACAATCAACACATTCACATTATTTACCAAGAACTACATAGCTTTGATTTCTCCATCGCACCAGGAGATACGTAGGAGCAAGATCACACTCTTGTCAAGCACAATGATAAAACCCTTTTTTACTCTTTTAAACGCGCTTTTATCTCAAAAAATCATTTTATAAAAAATAATCTATATCTATATTTAATAATAAAGAAAAATTAATATAGTTAAGTTGATATAACTTTGCACATTTAATTATAGGTAATACCTTCCCGACGCATAATCGACTCCCGAACTCAAAATCTGGTTTCAAATACCATTTTTATTTTTTTTTATATTTTAAGGGTTCCAAAATTTACTATTTTAAAATAAATTTGGTGGCGACTCCATTGAATTCGATGAAACTCACAATTTTAGGCCCGACAAGTTGTTTTTTATTTTTTTTTTTTCTTTTGCGACTCCACTGGGGACAATTGAGAGTCAGCCTTAAAAAATTAATTGTGCACAATTTTTTTAACTTTTTTCTATATTTGTTGCTTTTCATTTCATTTTCTTTATGTGTTTTTTTTCTTATAAGTATTAGTTGACATTATAATCATCTTTTAGGCTCGTGATATTTTTTTATTTTTGTTATTTATTTTATTTATTTCTATATGTATAATATGTTTTGTTAGTATTATGATTTTTGAATTTGTTTATTCAACACTACCTTTTTTTAAGACACAACTTATGAGTGGAACCTTATACCCGGGTTTGAACAAAACTTAAGTTTAGTTTCGAGATGCGTAGTGGTAGCTTCTGGATGTACATCCTGTTTGGTTAGCAATGAAGATCTCACCTAGAGTTTGATCCTATTGAGGTTATTGTCACTTCAAATAGTTTACCTATTGTTGTTGACAATATTCTAAAATAGGATTATTGGCTCTAGGAACCGTGTTTAGAACCATAGAGCCTCCCTTGTGAGAGTTTCACTACATAAGCCAATAGATCCTTTCATTGAAAGAATATCTATTAAAACCAAAAAAATTATCTCATATATTCAAGACATTATAAATATATATTAGTTTCATTCATATGTCATGACATTTTTTTTTTCTCTCTTTCTAAGGAAAAATAAAACATAATAGCATTTTGCATAAATTTTCAGGATTTTTGGGGAATCATACAAACTGTAGTCACGTGTTATTTAAGTGGACAATGGGATCAGAAAAAAGAAAAACTTTACTTTTAAAGTTTAAGCAACCTGATTTGAAGAGTTTAAAAGACATCAGCAGTCAGATGAAAACTATACAACGTGAGAGTTTCGTTCACAAATATGGAAAAAGTTCTAAATCTCTTGACAGTGAATGTGCATAATAACAGGGGCCCCACAGCTTGGCTCAGTATTACGATCTCTCTTAAGATGTGTTTCACATTCCAAGACTTTCAGTTGGACCCGGACATTCAGAGGAATTTGAGGGAATATTGGAGTTACTCCCTAGAAGAGGGAAACCATTAATCGATATCTGGCCAACCACTCGAAGTTGGACACAATTGCTGAAGTGTTGAAGAGTGACATAAGAGAGTTGGCAAATAAAAGAGGAAAAAGGGGCTATTCATGGGTTTTTCAAGAAAATATCTATAGCAAAAGTGCCAAGATTTATCTGATAAAAAAGAATGGAGTACTTTTATGATGTTTTTGGCCCTCATTATCTACGGTATTGTTATATTTCCAAACCTTATACTTTGTAGATTTGCTGCCATAAATGTATTCTGCTTTAAACAAACATAAACAAAACCAGTTCATGCGGTTCTTGCTGATGTTATACTACTCATGCATATGCGACACGAGAAGAAAGGGGGAACAATGTATGTTGTGTTACGTGTGTGTAGTATGGTTTGTGTCTCACATGTTCACGAAAGGGTCAATCATGTTGGGGTCAAGAGCAATCGTGCAATGGACTCAGAGTATAGCTAGCCTTACTGGAGATAAAATTTCATGGTACTATAGAGACAAGGGTGGAAGAAGGAATATGCGATGCGGAGATTTTCCAAATGTACTTCATGGGAACGAAGGATGTATAATTACAATCCAATGATAGCTCTGAGCACTCGGCTACCCCATGATGGATAAACAGATGAATAAGTCATTGGAGGTTTGTTTTGCACAATACGGGTATAGTTTAGACCCACCAATGTTGAGAAGGATAAGTCGAGCTTGGGAGTTGATCATTAGAAAAGGAAAAATACTCGGATGTAGAAGTTGCAGCACAAAGGAACTTATCAAAATGGGTAAAGAAAAGAGTCCAAGAAATCAAGCTGCCTTTCCACAAATAACACCTCAAATGATCAGGAAATGCCCGAACCTATTCTTGTTGCCAATGAGAGATAGAAGAACTCAAAGCCAATCATTGCTCAATCTGAAGAGGAGAAAAAAAGAGCTACAAGCGAGGTTAGAAAAGTCTCCCAAGAGAACGACAACTTAAGATCAGAAAACACTTGTAAGAGTCAGTTTATCGAGAGAAGCAACAAGAGGTTTGAAAGTTGAAAAAGGAAATAAACTTGCTTACAAGATTGTTTAAGAGGGGCAAATAAGAGTTAGATGTGCGAAGGCAAGAAAGGAATGCAGCTATTGAAGAAGCATATATGTGGAAGCAATTGTGGACAAATCAGCAAGCTCGAGAAGAACATAAAAAGGAGTTTTGAAGAGATTTAAAGAAACAACTGAAAGAATGGTAGATAAATATGAGAGTCAAGTAAGGAATGAGAGACAACAGAAGGAAGAAATCGAAGAATTACTCTCAAAACACCAAGATGCACTAAAAGCAGAAATGGAAGCTTCTAGTGAGTTGAAGAATTACATTGATTATCAAGAAAAGATCTATAATGACTTGAAGGATGAAACCATATACTGGAGGAACGTTTCATGGTGTTGCTGGTGGGCAATTGAAGAAACGAAGAGATTTTATAAAGAGTTGGAAGATAAAGGCAAGCATTGGAAAGATTGCTTTTCGAAAATTGGCAATGCTAGCTAATCAGGCAATCATAAAAATTCCAAAACATCTAAGAGAGATTGATGCAGTAATGCATCCACTCAACACTCCAATCAAAGTCTACAAGTTCGTCGAATATTGCAAAATATTTAGTAGAAGAATTGGAGGAGAAGATTGGTTGTCCTCTTGAAAAAGATGATTGAAATACCATAGTCGATGTAACTTTTTAATTTAAATGCAATGTACTTTTTTTCTCATCAATGAGGATTTGTTATTTTGTTTATCGATTCCCATATTCTTCTTTCATTAATAATTCGTGCAAGACTTATGATTCCCCAACATTAAAAAAAAAAAGATAATAATTGCATTTTCATTCCATTCATGTTTTAATACATACTCATTGATTTTACTTTATTTTATTTTAAAAAAAAAAAAACATCAGAAAAAATCATAAAGCTGTTTCCCCACACCGCTTATCGGACTCGTGCAAACTCAAGATCATGGAAGAACTTGAGCAAAATCAAGAGGTGAAGAGGATGGATGTCAAATCCCATTGAGAGGAAAGGTTGATCATAATCTTAGAAGCTATACAGGCTTTGTCAAGGAAGGGAATACAGATGGAATCCTCGGCTGCAAATGAAGAACACCAAAACCACTCCTTCTCACCACCAGGCTTTACCCCGACTACCCAGCAACCTCATACAACAATATGCAATTTCCTATTATGGTCTTCCACCCGGTTATACTCCACCTTAGTCGTCAACCCCCAAACCCAAACCAATCACAAATTCCATCTCCTCTGGGTTATATGCCACCCAAAACACTCAACCCTCAGAAAATATTCCATTTATTTGACCCCTAAGTACCCCATTTCGTACTAATGGAAATTGGCATCAACCTCACATTGGGGATGATACACAATCAAAAGAAAAATTCCACGTCTTGGAAGAACGAATAAAAGCTATCGAGGGGTATAAGTTTATGGCCTTGAAGCCTTCGATATGTGTTTGGTTCCTGATGTGACTATTCCTCCCAAATTCAAGGTTCCTGACTTTGGAAAAATACAAGGGCAACAACGTCCTAAAAATCATCTAACTATGTATTGCAGAAAAATGGCATCTCATGCTCATAACGATACAACTTCTCATATCACTTTTTCCAAGACAGTTTGAGTGGGGCATCGTTAAGTTGGTATACGGCATCTTTGAGCGAAATCAAATTCGTTCATGGAAGGACTAGCTGATGCCTTTTGAAGCAATACAGGTACAACGTTGACATGGCCCCTGATAGGATGCAATTGCAAAATTCACTGAAAAAGGACAAACGAAGCTTTCAAAGAATACGCACAACGGTGGAGGGAAATGGCCTCACAAGAGAAACCCCATTATCTGAAAGAGAAAGGTTGGTATGTTTTATGGATACTCTTCAGTCGCCTTTTTATGACAAGATGATTGGGAGTATGTCATCAAACTTTCTGACCTTGTCATGATAGGAGAAATGATAGAAAGTGGGATGAAGGAGTGGCAAGATTGTATGTGCAACAACTAGCGTGAAACGACCCCAAACGACATTCACAAAGAAGAAAAGAAGGAGACGCTCAACGCTGTAATGGTAACCAGAGTCTCTTATTTTCCACCCATCAATTCTTATCGACCCCAAATTTCCAGTCCCGATACACAAACTCCTTACATCCCTTATCCATATGTGGCCGCAACCACACAAGCTTCATACCCTCAATATCACCCTTCAAGACCACCTTTTATCAACCACCACCCTACCACATTTTCCACAAAATCAGTATACCCAATCTCGAATCACTACAGGACCAGACCACCTATCAATCGAGAAAAAGGATAACTCATTTTGATCCAATTCCCGTCACGTATAGCCAATTGTTGCCTCATTTACTTCAAAATTCAATGGTAGTATTAAGACCAATGAAACTCTTGAACCACCCATTCCGAAATGGTATAATCCAAATGCCAAATGTGAATATCATGCAGGAACCGTTGGGCATTCCATTGAAGATTGTCAAGCCCTAAAATCTAAAGTGCAAGAATTGATTAATGCAAAATGGCTTACCTTCAAGGAGGACATCTCAACATAAGGAGCAATCCTTTGCCAGGCCACGGGAATGCTTCTGTGAATGCCATTGAAGATGGGATAGACCAATATGCAATAGATGATCATGTGTTCACCATGGGGTCATGTGTGGAAAATAATATGTCTTTCCAAAACCATTGGAAATTCTTTACAAAAAAGAGAATCTTAAGTCAACTCCTAGCAAGCCAATGCAATAATTGTTCGAAACACCAATCCCTTTTCCTTATGGAAATACCAAGGCAGTACCATGGAAATACGAAGTCACATCCCACTTGGCAGATCATCAACCAAGTGATGGTTGTGAACCTAAAGGAACTGAGGTCACTAACATATCAGGGATTGGTGGAATGACTCGGAGTGGTCGAGTTACACTCCTGAGCAACTTAGGAAAAGGAAGGTTAATGGAGAAAAGGGAAAAGAAGATATGTATCATACCATAAAAGGACAAGAGATCAGTAAAAAGACGGTGTCTGAAGAAGAAGCTAATGAATTTTTGAAGTTTGTCAAGCAAAGTGAATATAAGGTGGTGGATCAGCTAAATCAGACCCCTTCCAAGATATCAGTTCTCTCCTTGTTATTGAATTCTGAAGCACATAGAAGGGCACTGATGAAAGTTTTAAACGAAGCCCATGTTACTCACGATATCACTGTCGATCAGTTTGATGGAGTTGTCGGTACATCACTGCTAGTAGTTGCCTGAGTTTTAGTGATAATGAATTATCAGCTGAAGGGACAGAGCATAATAAAGCACTACACATCTCTGTGAGGTGTCACAACCATATTCTTGCACGAGTGCTGGTAGATAATGGTTCATCATTAAATGTCATGCCTAAATCAAACACTGTCAAAACTATTTGTTGAGGGAGCATGGTTTGAAGCCTAGTGCTTTGGTGGTGAAAGCATTTGATGGATCTAGAAGACAAGTGATTGGTGAGATTGACCTGCCAATTCAAATCGGACCCCACATCTTTGGGATAACCTTCCAAGTAATGGATATTAAACCGGCGTATAGCTGTCTTTTAGGGAGACCATGGATTCATGCTGCTGGAGCAGTGACATCCACCCTCCATCAAAAGCTAAAGTTTACAGTGAACAATAAGCTGGTAATAATATTTGGGGAAGAAGATATGATAGTAAGTCATTTATCTTCTACAGGCTACATTGAAGACACGGAGGAAGCCATAGAAACTTCCTTTCAAGCATTAGAAATTGCCAATGCCGTCTTCAGGGGTGAAGAATATCGTTTAAAGAACCAAAACTATCTACCACGTCATTGAAGTTTACCAAATCTATGTTGGAAGGAGAAGCTGTTTTGGGAAAGTTGATAGAAATACCAGAAAGAACAATAGGTACGGGTTGGGATATGTACCTACTCAAGCTGATAAAGAGAAGTTTTGCAAAGGGTAAAAGAGAAAACTGGACACCGAATTCACAGAAGATTCTATTTGTCACATTCGTCAAACTTTTCAAAGCGCCGGATATAATATATGCTCATCAAGTGGCTGTTACAGAAGAGGATCATGTTGATGATGACACCTCAAGCTAGTGTACCCTTGTCCTCCAAACACCAGTCTCAACAATTGGAAGATCATCGAGTTTCCCGTGTTTGTTAATTCATGTTCAAAAGTAATTATGTATTTTTTTTAACTCCTTTTGCTATGCCCAAGGCTATAAGGATAACTAATTAGGGCATATGTATTTCAATTCCGTACTTATTATCAATAAATGCATTTTTGAATTCTCCAACTGTTTTTGTTTTTTTCTCTTTTCTTTTTATTTTGGCAATCCTTATTCATATATATATTTTTTCTTAATTTAAACAATGCAGAGTCGAAAATGAATATGTTGAAAATAGCAGCGCTAAGAACCATTTCTTGTAATTTTGAACGTCTGATTAATCATGCCGATGGGGAATTGTGAAGACGATTGTGAGCTTCCCCCAGAACTAGAAAGCTTAATTGAACAGGAAGCTAAGATAAATCCAACCTATCAAGAACCTGTTGAGGTGATCAATTTAGGGACTGAGCATGATAAAAAAGAAGTTAAAGTTGGTATGTCTATGAAAGAAAGTGAGCGAGAATAAGTTGGTTAAACTTTTAATTGATTATGTGGATGTCTTTGCATGGTCATATCAAGATATGCCCGGGTTAGATACTAACATAGTTGAACACAAGCTACCCACTAAAGCCTGAATACACTCCAATTAAACAGAAGTTGAGAAGGATGAGACCTGATATGTCGCTTAAAATTAGAGAAGAGGTCAAGAAAGCAATTTGATGCTGGTTTCTTAGCAGTAGCAAAATATCCTCAATGGGTGGCTAATATTGTACCAGTTCCAAAAAAAGGACGGAAAGGTTCGAATGTGTGTTGATTATCGGGATTTAAATAAAGCTAGTCCTAAAGACGATTTTCCTCTACTCATATTGATGTCCTGGTGGATAGCACTGCTCAATACTCTCTTTTTCTCATTCATGGATGGTTTTCTCAGGGTACAATCAATCAAGATGGCTCCCGAAGATATGGAGAAAACTACATTCATCACACAATGGGGGACTTTCTGCTATAAAGTGATGCCATTTGGATTGAAGAATGCCGGGGCAACCTATCAAAGAGCAATGGTAACCTTGTTTCATGATATGATGCATAAGGAAATAGAGGTTTACGTGGATGATATGATCGCAAAATCTCGAACTGAAGAAGACCATGTTGTTAACCTTCAAAAGTTATTTGAGCGACTAAGGAAGTTTCAAACTTCGTTTAAACCTGCTAATGCACATTTGGTGTAAGATCAGGCAAATTACTTGGGTTTATCGTTAGTCAAAAAGGGATAGAGGTGGAGACCCAGATAAAGTCAGAGCAATACAAGAAATGCCGGCTCCACGCACGAAAAAGAAGTTCGTGGCTTTTTGGGTAGATTGAATTACATTGCAAGGTTTATATCGCATCTCACCGCTACGTGCGAGCCGATTTTCAAATTGTTGCGCAAGACCAAAAGGTTGAATGGAATGAGAATTGTCAAAAAGCTTTCGAAAAAAGATTAAGCAGTACTTATCAAAAACCTCTCATCCTAGTGCTCTGTTCATGGGAAACCACTTATATGTACTTAACAGTCTTTGAACGAGTCAATGGGCTGCGTACTGGGGCAGCATGATGAATCTGGTAGGAAAGAACAGTGCTATTTTATTATTTGAGCAAAAAGTTCACCAGTTGTGAAACAAGATATTCTACTTGAACGAACATGTTGCGCATGTGGCATGGGGCTGCTCGTCGGTTGAGGCAATACATGTATGTCATACAACTTGGTTGGTGTCTAAAATGGACCCAATTAAGTACATCTTTGAGAAACCTGCTCTTACTGGAAGGATCGCCCGTTGGCAGATGTTGTTATCAGAATACGATTTGGTATATGTTACACAGAAATCTATCAAAGGAAGCGCACTTAGCAGAGTACTTAGCCAACACACCGGTAGAGAGTTATCATCAATGCAGTGTGAATTCCCCCGATGAGACATAAGAATTTAGTTGAAGAGATTGAATCATCTGATAAAGAAAAGTGGAGGTTGGTGTTTGATGGTGCTCTCTAATGCGTTAGGGCATGGAATTGGAGCGATTTTGATTTCTCCAGAGAACCAGTTCACTCCATTCACGGCTAGGTTGTGTTTTGATTGTACACAACAAATATGTGAATATGAAGCATGTGTTATGGGGCATTAAAGCAGCTATTGAATCAAAATGTAAAATTTCTTGAGGTATATGAGACTCATTGTTGGTCATCCATTAGACGAAAGGAGAGTGGGAAACGCGAGATTCTCAATTGATTCCGTATCACTCCATATCAAAGAATTGACATAACACTTTGAAAAGATTACTTTTCACCATATCCCTCGAGAAGAAAACCAGTTAGCTGACGCCTTGGCACTTTGTCATCAATGTTCAAAAATAACCACTAATCAAGACGTGCCGTCATAAAAATTCAACAATAGAGAAAACCTGCATATTGCTTATCAATAGAAGAAGAGTTTGATGGCAAACCGTGGTTTATGACATCAAATTATAGGGTGTTAAGAATAAGGAATATCCATTGGGTATTTCAAGAAACGACAAAAGGGTTTTTAAGGAGATTGTCAATGAATTTCTTCTTAAATGGGCGATGGCTTTATAAGAGAAATCATGATATGGTTCTCCTCAGATGTGTGGATGAAGCAGAAGCAGAGAAAATTATCCAAGAGGTTCACGAAGGTTCTTTCGGAACTCATGCAATGGGGCACACAATGGCAAGAAAAATCTTAAGGGTCTGGCTATTATTGGTTGACCATGGAAATCCGACTGCTTGTAGTCACGTAAAGAAATGTCATAAATGTCAAATCTATGCTGATAAAATATCCATGTACCCACCAATCTTTGAATGTTTTAACATCACCTTGGGCCATTTTCAATGTGGGAATGGATGTGATTGGACTCATCGAGCCTAAAGTCTTCAAAATGGACACCGGTTTATCCTAGTAGCTATTGATTATTTTCAACAAAGATGGGTTGAAGCCGCTTCTTATGCCAATGTGACGAGAAATGTGGTTGTCAGATTCATCAAATAGAGAATTGAGTTTTGTCGATATGGATTTGCCAAATAAGATAATCACTGATAACGCGACTAATTTGAATAACAAAATGATGAAAAGAGTTGTGTGATAATTTCAAAATTCAGCCACCTCAATAATTCTTCTCCATATCGTCCGAAATGAATGGCGCTGTAGAAGCAGCAAATAAGATATCAAGAAGAAGATCATACAGAAGATGGTGGAAACATATAAGGATTGGCAATGAAATGCTTCCTTTGCATTACATGGTTATGAACCTCTGTTCGTACCTCAACAGGGGCAACTCCTTTCTCATTGTGTATGGAATGGAAGCGGTACTTCCCATCGAAGTTGAAATTCCCCTCGATCAAAGTCCTGATGGAAACAAACTAGAAGAGGCGGAGTGGTTCAATCACGATATGACCAATTGAATCTCATAGAAGAAAAAAGAATGATAGCTTTGTGTCCATGGTCAACTATATCAGAAAAGACTCAAAAAAGCTTACGAGACAAAAGTCCGTCCTCGAGAGTTTCGAGAAGGAGAATTAGTGTTGAAGAAAATATTGCCCATAAAAAAGGATTCTCGAGGAAAGTGGACTCCGAACCTACGCAAGGACCATATGTTGTGAAAAAAGCTTTCTCTGGGGAGCTATGATACTCGCAGAAATGGATGGAGATGAGCTTCCACTTCCAGTAAACTCAGATGCAGTCAAGAGAATATTTGCTTAAAAAATAATAATAGAAATTGGGCTCGCTAAGTGTGAAAACCTGAAAAGGCAACCTAGGCAAAAATTAGAGCCATCCCGATGGAGGTGAAAACTTGGTCAGAGTCGGTCCAGTGCAAAAAGTTAGGGATAACAAAAAGAACCAAAGCATTCAAAGTTGGGGCAGTTATTATTCGTAGAAGTTCTAAATTACAAGAATGACTAGCGTTTGTTGTCTCTCCAACTAAAGCTAAACACTACTCACCACTTTGTAGCCCTGTCTCATTTGTTTTATTGCAATGAATGTACATTTTCCAATATCAACTTGTTCGATGTTGTGCCTTACACTCTTTCCTAAACAAATTTAGTCTCATTGTTGTTTGTTTCTAGCGTTTTTTAAAAAATGTTAGTTTTATGATAATAAATATGAGAATTTGAAATATATGAAAATATAGAAAAAAATATATATCTTAATATTTTGACGCTTTGAAAAATATAACACGGGAACGCGAGATGTGGGCTGTATAAAATATGAAGGTTAAGCGATTTTAAATAATGCACATTCGATTGACCTCAAGAAAAAGTGATTACACAAGATATACTAGAGTCATCATGTAAAGACGATTGGTTATCGTCATTTGATCCATTGAATCTGTATAAGTGTATAAAAGTCGCATAAGGACGGGGAACATAAAAAATAATAAATAAATAAAAGCAATTCTATCTTTATTGCATGCATCTTACTTTTTTGTTCAATTAGTCACACATCATATCATGTGCATCTTCACTCATATTTACATATACTTAACAACTCCTTTATATCATGCATAATGAGTTAATCATGCATATCTTATTATTATATTTTATCTTATAATTCAACAACATTTGTGATCACATTATTCATTTAGGTTTGCATTACCACATGCATGCTTCCTTTTAAAAAATAAACTAGAACAAATTTATCTCAATACCCATTCCTAAATTTTAAACTCTTTGGTTTAATCATCATTTTAATTTTCTATGTTGATCTACGCATCGGTATCAACAATTCGAAGACGATCATCACTTTATTCATCACTGTATTTTATGTCGATCTCTACGCATCGGGTAATCAATCCGAGACGGATTCATCACTTTATTCATCACTTATTTTTACGTCGATCTACGCATCGGTAATCAATCCGAGACGATCTCACTTTATTCATCTCACTTTATTTACGTCGATCTACGCATCGGTAATCTTCGAAGACGATCATCACTTTATTTTACGTCCGATCTACCGCATCGGTATCAATCCGAAGACGATCAGTCACTTTATGCATCACTTTATTTTACGTCGATCTACGCATCGGTAATCAATCCGAAGACGATCATCACTTTAATTTTTATGTCGGAGCATCGGGTAAGCCAACCCGAGGACGATCAACGCATCGTAACCAATCAAAGACGATCTTATTTATGTCGATCTACGCATAGGGTAATCAATCTTGAGACGATCATCACTTTATTCATGTCGATCAACGCATCGGTAAACACTCCGAGACGATCATTTTTAAATTTTATTTATTTTTGTCAATCACCAGCTTCTTTACATGCTTTCGTTTTTTTAAATCATCAATTTTTTTTACAATCAATTATTTTTATTCTCCTACATTCGAAATTACTTTATTACAAAATTTAGGTCTTATATTTAATTATTTTTACCACCGTAAAAATAATTAAAATAGGGGCAGCTGTAGTACCTAATTTTTGTC
>PGWS01016812.1:0-11720 GCA_002896235.1 Cicer reticulatum
CAATATTTTCCCTATTTTAAAATAAATTTTGGTGGCGACTCCATTGAATTCGATGAAAAACTCGAAATTTTAGGCTGCGACAGCTGGCGACTCCACTGGGGATATTTCGAGAGTCAAGCCTAAAAATTAATTGTGCATAATTTTTTAACTTTTTTCTATATTTGTTTGTTTTTCATTTTCATTTTATTTATGTGTTTTTATTTCTTAATAAGTATTAGTTGACATTATAATATTCTTTTAGGCTAGTAGATTATTTTTTATTTTATGTTATTTATTTATTTAGTATATGTATATATATTTTGTTAATATTATGGAGTTATTGAATTATGCTTATTTAGCACATACACTTTTACTAAAAACACACACTTATGAGTGGAACCTTATACCCGGGTTTGAACAAAACTTAAGTTTAGTTTCGAGATCGCGTAGTGGTAGCCTTCTGGATGTACATCCTGTTTGGTTAGCATGAAGATCTCACCTAGAGTTTGATCCTATTGAGGTTATTGTCACTTCAAATAGTTTACCTATTGTTGTTGACAATATTCTAAAATAGGATTATTGGCTCTAGGAACCGTGTTTAGAACCATAGAGCCTCCCTTGTGAGAGTTTCACTACATAAGCCAATAGATCCTTTCATTGAAAGAATATCTATTAAAACCAAAAAAATTATCTCATATATTCAAGACATTATAAATATATATTAGTTTCATTCATATGTCATGACATTTTTTTTTCTCTCTTTCTAAGGAAAAATAAAACATAATAGCATTTTGCATAAATTTTCAGGATTTTTGGGGAATCATACAAACTGTAGTCACGTGTTATTTAAGTGGACAATGGGATCAGAAAAAAGAAAAACTTTACTTTTAAAGTTTAAGCAACCTGATTTGAAGAGTTTAAAAGACATCAGCAGTCAGATGAAAACTATACAACGTGAGAGTTTCGTTCACAAATATGGAAAAATTCTAAATCTCTTGGCAGTGAATGTGCAAACAGGGGCCCTCACAGCATTCTGGCTCAGTATATACGATCCTCTCTTAAGATTTTCACATTCAGACTTTCAGGTTGGCCCCCGACATTAGAGGAATTTGAGGAATATTGGTTACTCCCTAGAAGAGGAATCCTTATCGACATATACTGGGCACCACGAAGTTGGACACAATTGCTGAAGTGTTGCAAGATCGACATAAGAGAGTTGGCAAGTACAAAAGGGAATAAGGCTATTCATGGGTTTTCAAGAAAAGATCTAGAGCAAAATGCCAGATTTAGCTGATAAAAAAGAATGGAACTTTTGTATACGTCGCTCATTATCTACGGTATTGTTATATTTCCAAACCTTTGATAACTTGTAGATTTTGCTCATAATGTATTCTTAGCTTTTAAGGCAAACATAAACAAACCCAGCTTCCTGCGCGTTCTATGCTGATGTTATACTACTCTATGCATATGCGACACGAGAAGAAAGGGGACAATTTTATGTTGTGTTACCCAGTGCCTAGTATACTTGGTTTGTGTCTCACATGTTCAAGAAAGAGTCATCATGTTGGGGTCAGAGCAATCGTGAAATGGGCTCAGAGTATAGCAGCCTTACTGGAGATAAAATTTCATGTGACTATAGAGAACAAGGGGTGGAAGAGGTAATATGCAGATGGTCGAGAGATTTCCAAATTACCTTCATGGGAACGAAAGCATGTATTATCATTACATCCAATGATAGCTCTGAGACAACTCGGCTAGCCCCGTGTTGGCATTAACCCAGATGATAAGTCGAAGTTGAGGCTTTGTTTGCACATATACGGGTGATAGGTAGACCACCAATGTTGAGAAGATAAGTCGAGCTTGGGATGTTGATCACTATGAAAAGAAAATACCGGAATGTAGACAGCTTGCAGCACAATAGGAAACTATCAACAATGGGGTTAAAGAAAAGGTCCAATGAAATGGCAAGCTGCCTTTCCACATTACCCCTAAATGATCAGGAAATGCCGAACCTTTTCTTGTTGCAGATAAGACGAAGAAGACTCAAAGCATCCATTGCTCAAATCTAATGAGAGGGAGAAAAAAGAGCTAAAGCGAGGTTAGAAAAAGTCTCCATGTGAACGACAACTTAAGATCAGAAAACACTTGTAAGAGTCAGTTTATCGAAGAGAAGCTAACAGGAGAAGCGTTGAAAGTTGAAAAGGAAAGTATAACTGGACATTTAGACATAGATTGTGGTGATAGAGACGCAAAACTGACAAGTTTAGATGTAGCGAAGGACAAGAAGGAATGATACATCAGCATTGAATGAAGCCTACTACTTGATGGAGCGAAGTTGGTGGACATTAATAATCACAAGCTCGAGAGAGACATTAGTATAAAAGGAGTTGAACGATATTAAAGAAAACAACATGAAGAGAAATGGTAGATATGTCAATATGAGAACAGTCAATAAGGCATGAGAGACAACAGAGAGTTGAATGAAATGAAGAGAATTACTCTCAAAACATCGAAAATGCACACTAAACAGCAGAATGGATAGCTTCTAGTGTAGTCTAAGAATTACAGTATTGATTATCAAGAAAAGATTCTATAATGACTTGAAGGATGAAACCATATACTGGGAGGAACGCTTTCATGTGTGTTGCTTGGGCAATTGAAGAACGAAGCCAGAATTTATAAAGAGTTGGAAGATAAAGGCAAGCATTGAATAAGATCTTACTTTTCGAAATTGGCAATGCTAGCTAATCAGGCAATTCATAAAAATTCCAAAAACATCGAAGAGAGATTGATGCCAGTATGCATCCACTCAGACACTCCAATCAAATCTACAAGTCAACTGAATATTACCAATAAAAACATTTGATAGTAGAAGAGTTGGAGGAGAAGATTGGTGTGTCCTCTTGAAAAAGATGATTGAAATACCATAGTCGATGTAACCTTTTAATTTAAATGCAATGTACTTTTTTCTCATCAATGAAGGATTTGCTATTTTGTTATCGATTCCCATATTCTTCTTTCATTAATAATTCGTGCAGACTTATGATTCCCCCTAACATTAAAAAAAAAAAGATAATAATTGCATTTTCATTCCATTCATGTTTAATAGTATACTCATGATTTTATTTATTTATTTTAAAAAAAAACACAGAAAAATAATCATAAAGCTGTTTCCCCGACACCCTGTATCGGAACTCGTGCAACTCGAAGATCATGGAAGAACTTGGAGCAAAATCAAGAGGTGATGAGAATGGATGTCAACCAACTGAAGGACAAGATTGATCAATCTTAGAAGCTATACAGGCTTGTCAGGAAGGGGGAATACAGATTGACGATCGCTCGGCTGCAAATGAAGAACACCAAACCACTCCTTCTCACCCACCAGAGGCTACCCGACTACCCAGGCAACCTCATACAACAATATGCAATTTCTATGTATGGTTCTTCCACCCGTTATACTCCACCTTTAGTCAGGCAGCCGTCACCCAAAACCCATTACCAATCACACAATATACATCTCTCTGGGTTATATGCACCCCAACACACAAACCCTCAGAAATATCCATTTATTGCACCCCAAGTACCCATTTCGGATATGAATGAAAATTGGCATCAACCTCACATGGGGATGATACACAATCAAAAGAAGAAAAATTCCACGTCTGAACGAAGAACGAATAAAAGCTATCGAGGGGTATAACGTTTATGGCTTGAAGCCTTCGATATGTGTTTGGTTCCACAGATGTGACACCATTCCTCCCAAATATCAAGGTTCCTGACTTTGAAAAATACAAGGGCAACACATGTCCCTAAAAATCATCTAAACTATGTATTGCAGAAAAATGGCATCTCATGCTCATAACGATAAACTTCTCTCATCTCACTTTTTTCAAGACAGTTTGAGTGAGGGCATCGTTAAGTTGGTATTATGCATCGGCATTGAAGCGAAAATCAAAATTCGTATCATGGAAAGTGGACCTAGCCTGATGCCTTTTTGAAGCAATACAGGTACAACGTTGACATGGCCCCTGATGAGGATGCAATTGCAAAATTCACTGAAAAAGGACAACGAAGGCTTTCAAAGAATACGCACAACGTGGAGGGAAATGGCCTCACAAGTAGAACCCCCATTATCTGAAATGAGAGAAATGGTTGGTATGTTTATGGATACTCTTCAGTCGCCTTTTTATGACAGATGATTGGGAGTATGTCATCAAACTTTTCTGACCTATGTCATGATATGAAGAAAGGATAGAAAGTGGATGAGGAGTCAAGCATCGTATGTGCAGCAACTGAGCGTGAAACGACACCCAAACGACATTCACAAAGAGAAAAGAAGGAGACGCTAACGCTGTAATGGTAAGAACCCCAGAGTGGTCTGCACAATTATTTTTCCACCCACATCAATTCTTATCGATCTCTCCCCAAATTTCCAGTCCCGTTACCACAAACTCCTTACATCCCTATCCATATGTGGCCGCACCACACAGCTTCATACCCTCAATATCACCCTTCCACGACCACCTTTTTATCAACCACCACCTGCGCATTTTCCCCACAAAAATCAATACCACCAATCTCGACGTAATCACTACAGACCACCTGTCAATCGAGAAAAAAGGATAACTCATTTTGATCCAATTCCCGTCACGTATAGCCAATTGTTGCACCCATTTACTTCAAAATTCAATGGTAGTCATAAGACCAATGGAACCTCTTGAATCACATTCCAAATGGTATAATCCAAATGCCAAATGTGAATATCATGCAGGAGCCGTTGGGCACTTCATTGAGATTGCCCCAAGCCCTAAAATCTAAAGTGCAAGAATTGATAATGCCAAATGCGCTTTACCTTCAAGGAGGACAATCTCAACATAAGGAGCAATCCTTTGCCAGGCCAACGGGCAATGCTCTGTGAATGCCATGGAAGATGGATGGACCAATATGCAATAGATGATCATGTGTTCACCATGGGGTCGTGTGTGGAATAATATGTCTTCCCAAAACCATTGGAAATTCTTTACAAAAAAGAGATCTTAAGTCACTCCTAGCAAGCAAAATGCTAATAATTGTCCAAACACCAATCCCGTTCCATAGGATAATTACCAAGGGGCAGTACCATGGAAATACGAAGTCACATCCCAACTTTGGCAGATCATCAACTAAGTGATGGTAGTGAATGCCTAAAGGAGACTGAGGTCACTAAAATACTCAGGGATTGGTGGAATGATCGATGGTCGAGTATACAACGCCTGAGCAACTTAGGAAAAGGGAGATATAATGGAGAAAAGTGACAAAAGAAGATATGTATCATCCCATAAAAGGACAAGATGATCCAGTAAAAAGACGGTGTCTGAAGAAGAAGCTAATGATTTTTGCAGTTTGTCAAGCAAAGTGAATATAAGGTGTATGATACAGCTAAATCAGACCCCTTCCAAGATATCAGTTCTCTCCTTGTTATTGAAGTTTCTGAAGCACATAGAAGAGGCATGATGAAGAGTTTTAACGATCAGCCATGTTACTCACGATATCACTAGTCGATCAGTTGATGGATTGTCGGTAACATCACTGCTAGTAGTGCCTGAGTTTAGTGATGAATATCCAGCTGAGGGGACACGAGCATAATAAAGCAGCTAACATCTCTGGAGGTGTACAACCATATCTTTGCAAGAGTGCTGGTAGAATAAGGTCATCATTAATGTCATGCCTAAACAACACTGTTAAACTATGTGAGGAGCCTGTTGAAGCCTAGTCTTTGTGGGAAGCATGAATGGATTAGAAGACAAGTGATTGGTGAGATGACGTCTGCCAATTCAAATCGACCCTCACATCTTTGGATACCTCCAATTGATATTACCGCGTATAGCTGTCCTTAAGGGGAGAAAAACCCATGGATCATGCTGCTGGGGCAGTTGACATCCCACCCTCCATCAAAGCTAAAGTTTACAAGGAATTAATAAGCTGTAATAATATCTGGGAAAAGATAGATAGTAAGTCATTTTATCTTCTACAGCACATTGAAGAACACGGAGGAACCATAGAAACTTCCTTTCAAGCATTAGAAATTGCCAATGCCGTCTTCAGGGGTGAAGAATATCGTTTAAAAGAACCAAAACTATCTACCACGTCATTGAAGTTTACCAAATCTATGTTGGAAGGAGGAGCTGTTTTGGGAAAGTTGATAGAAATACCAGAAAAGAACAATAGGTACGGGTTGGGATATGTACCTACTCAAGCTGATAAAGAGAAGGTTGCAAAGGGTAAAAGAGAAAACTGGACACCGAATTCACAGAAGATTCCTATTTGTGACATTCGCCAAACTTTTCAAAGCGCCGGAATAATATATGCTCATCAAGTGGCTGTTACAGAAGAGGATCATGTTGATGATGACACCCTCAAGCTAGTGTACCCTTGTCCTCCAAACACCAGTCTCAACAATTGGAAGATCCTCGAGTTTCCCGTGTTTGTTAATTCATGTTCAAAGTAATTATGTATTTTTTTTAACTCCTTTTGCTCTGCCCAAGGCTATAAGGATAACTAATTAGGGCATATGTATTTCAATTCCGTACTTATTATCAATAAATGCATTTTTGAATTCTCCAACTGTTTTTGTTTTTTCTCTTTTCTCTTTTCTCTTTCTTTTGGCAATCCTTATTCATATATATATTTTTTTCTTAATTTAAACAATGCAGAGTCGAAAATGAATATGTTGAAAATAGCAGCGCTAGAACCATTTCTTGTAATTTTGAACGTCTGATTAATCATGCCGATGAGGATTGTGAAGACGATTGTTAGCTTCCCCCAGAACTAGAAAGCTTAATTGAACAGGAAGCTAAGATAATCCAACCCTATCAAGAACCTGTTGAGGTGATCAATTTAGGGACTGAGCATGATAAAAAAGAAGTTAAAGTTGGTATGTCTATGAAAGAAAGTGAGCGAGAAAAGTTGGTTAAACTTTTAATTGATTATGTGGATGTCTTTGCATGGTCATATCAGGATATGCCCGGGTTAGATACTAATATAGTTGAACACAAGCTACCACTAAAGCCTGAATACACTCCAATTAAACAGAAGTTGAGAAGGATGAGACCTGATATGTCGCTTAAAATTAGAGAAGAGGTCAAGAAGCAATTTGATGCTGGTTTCTTAGCAGTAGCAAAATATCCTCAATGGGTGGCTAATATTGTACCAGTTCCAAAAAAGGACGGAAAGGTTCGAATGTGTGTTGACTATCGGGATTTAAATAAAGCTAGTCCTAAAGACGATTTTCCTCTACCTCATATTGATGTCCTGGTGGATAGCACTGCTCAATACTCTCTTTTCTCATTCATGGATGGTTTCTCAGGGTACAATCAAATCAAGATGGCTCCCGAAGATATGGAGAAAACTACATTCATCACACAATGGGGGACTTTCTGCTATAAAGTGATGCCATTTGGATTGAAGAATGCCGGGGCAACCTATCAAAGAGCAATGGTAACCTTGTTTCATGACATGATGCATAAGGAAATAGAGGTTTACGTGGATGATATGATCGCAAAATCTCAAACCGAAGAAGACCATGTTGTTAACCTTCAAAAGTTATTTGAGCGACTAAGGAAGTTCAAACTTCGTTTAAACCCTGCTAAATGCACATTTGGTGTAAGATCAGGCAAATTACTCGGGTTTATCGTTAGTCAAAAAGGGATAGAGGTGGACCCAGATAAAGTAAGAGCAATACAAGAAATGCCGGCTCCACGCACGGAAAAAGAAGTTCGTGGCTTTTTGGGTAGATTGAATTACATTGCAAGGTTTATATCGCATCTCACCGCTACATGCGAGCCGATTTTCAAATTGTTGCGCAAAGACCAAAAGGTTGAATGGAATGAGAATTGTCAAAAAGCTTTCGAAAAGATTAAGCAGTACTTATCAAAACCTCTCATCCTAGTGCCTCCTGTTCACGGGAAACCACTTATTATGTACTTAACAGTACTTGACGAGTCAATGGGCTGCGTACTGGGGCAGCATGATGAATCTGGTAGGAAAGAACATGCTATTTATTATTTGAGCAAAAAGTTCACCAGTTGTGAAACAAGATATTCACTACTTGAACGAACATGTTGCGCATTGGCATGGGCTGCTCGTCGGTTGAGGCAATACATGTTATGTCATACAACTTGGTTGGTGTCTAAAATGGACCCAATTAAGTACATCTTTGAGAAACCTGCTCTTACTGGAAGGATCGCCCGTTGGCAGATGTTGTTATCAGAATACGATTTGGTATATGTTACACAAAAATCTATCAAAGGAAGCGCACTAGCAGAGTACTTAGCCCAACAACCGGTAGAAGATTATCAATCAATGCAGTGTGAATTCCCCGATGAAGACATAATGAATTTAGTTGAAGAGATTGAATCATCTGATAAAGAAAAGTGGAGGTTGGTGTTTGATGGTGCTTCTAATGCGTTAGGGCATGGAATTGGAGCCATTTTGATTTCTCCAGAGAACCAGTTCACTCCATTCACGGCTAGGTTGTGTTTTGATTGTACAAACAATATTGCTGAATATGAAGCATGTGTTATGGGCATTAAAGCAGCTATTGAATCAAATGTAAAATTTCTTGAGGTATATGGAGACTCATTGTTGGTCATCCATTAGACGAAAGGAGAGTGGGAAACGCGAGATTCTAAATTGATTCCGTATCACTCCCATATCAAAGAATTGACATAACACTTTGAAAAGATTACTTTTCACCATATCCCTCGAGAAGAAAACCAGTTAGCTGACGCCTTGGCCACTTTGTCATCAATGTTCAAAATAACCACTAATCAAGACGTGCCGGTCATAAAAATTCAACAAAGAGAAAAACCTGCATATTGCTTATCAATAGAAGAAGAGTTTGATGGCAAACCGTGGTTTTATGACATCAAATTATATGTTAAGAATAAGGAATATCCATTGGGTATTTCAGAAAACGACAAAAGGGTTTTAAGGAGATTGTCAATGAATTTCTTCTTAAATGGCGATGTGCTTTATAAGAGAAATCATGATATGGTTCTCCTCAGATGTGTGGATAAAGCAGAAGCAGAGAAAATTATCCAAGAGGTTCACGAAGGTTCTTTCGGAACTCATGCAAATGGGCACACAATGGCAAGAAAAATCTTAAGGGCTGGCTACTATTGGTTGACCATGGAATCCGACTGCTTTAGTCACGTAAAGAAATGTCATAAATGTCAAATCTATGCTGATAAAATACATGTACCACCCACATCTTTGAATGTTTTAACATCACCTTGGCCATTTTCAATGTGGGGAATGGATGTTATTGGACTCATCGAGCCTAAAGCTTCAAATGGACACCGGTTTATCCTAGTAGCTATTGATTATTTCACAAAATGGGTTGAAGCCGCTTCTTATGCCAATGTGACGAGAAATGCGGTTGTCAGATTCATCAAAAGAGAATTGATTTGTCGATATGGATTGCCAAATAAGATAATCACTGATAACGCGACTAATTTGAATAACAAAATGATGAAAGAGTTGTGTGATAATTTCAAAATTCAGCACCATAATTCTTCTCCATATCGTCCGAAAATGAATGGCGCTGTAGAAGCAGCAAATAAGAATATCAAGAAGATCATACAGAAGATGGTGGAAACATATAAGGATTGGCATGAAATGCTTCCCTTTGCATTACATGGTTATAGAACCTCTGTTCGTACCTCAACAGGGGCAACTCCTTTCTCATTGGTGTATGGAATGGAAGCGGTACTTCCCATCGAAGTTGAAATTCCCTCGATCAAAGTCCTGATGGAAACAAAACTAGAAGAGGCAGAGTGGGTTCAATCACGATATGACCAATTGAATCTCATAGAAGAAAAAAGAATGATAGCTTTGTGTCATGGTCAACTATATCAAAAAAGACTCAAAAAAGCTTACGAGAAAAAAGTCTGTCCTCGAGAGTTTCGAGAAGGAGAATTAGTGTTGAAGAAAATATTGCCCATAAAAAAAGATTCTCGGGGAAAGTGGACTCCGAACTACGAAGGACCATATGTTGTGAAAAAAGCTTTCTCTGGGGGAGCTCTAATACTCGCAGAAATGGATGGAGATGAGCTTCCACTTCCAGTAAACTCAGATGCAGTCAAGAAATATTATGCTTAAAAAAAAATAATAGAAAATTGGGCTCGCTAGGTTGAAAACCTGAAAAGGCAACCTAGGCAAAAATTAGAGCATCCCGATGGATTGAAAACTTGGAAGAGCGGTCCATGCAAAAGTTAGGGATAACAAAAGAATCAAGCATTTCAAGTTGGGGCAGTTATTATTCTTAGAAGTTCTAAATTACAAGAATGACTAGCGTTTGTTGTCTCTCCAACTAAAGCTAAACACACTCCCCACATTGTAACCCATGTCTCATTTGCAATGAATGTACATTTTCCAATATCATTGTTCGATGTTGTGCCTTACACTCTTTCTAAACAAATTTAGTCTCATTGTTGTTTGTTCTAACGTTTTTTTTAAAAAAAAAATGTTATTTTATGATAATAAATATGGGAATTTGAAATATATGAAATAAAAAAAATATCTTAAATATTTTGACGCTTGAAAATATATACACGGGAACGCAAGATATTGGATGTATAAAAAATGAAGGGTAAGCATTTTAAATAATGCACATTTGATTGACCTCAAGAAAAAGTGATTACACAAGATATACTAGAGTCATCATGTAAAGAACGATTGTTATCGTCGTTGATTCATTGAATCTTATAAGTGTATAAAGTCGCATAAGGATCGGGGAAACTAAAAAATAATAAAATAAATAAAAAGCAATTTATCTTTATTGCATGCGTCTTACATTTTTTTCCAAATAGTCACACATCATTCATGCATCTTCACTCATATTTTACATATACTCAACAACTCCTTATATCATGCATAATGAGTTATCATGCATATCTTATGTGTATATTTTATTTATATTCAACAACTTTTGTATCACATTATTCATTTTACGTTTGCATTACCACATACATGCCTCCTTTTAAAAATAAAAATAGGAACAAATTTTTCTCATACATTCTAAATTTTAAACTCTTTTTTGGTTAATCATCCATTTTATTTTATGTCGATCTACGCTCGGGTAATCAAAATTCGGAAGACGATCATCACTTTTTCATACTTTATTTTTGTCGATCTACGCATCGGTAATCATCCGAAGACGATCATCACTTTATTCCATCACTTCTATTACGTCGATCTACGCATCGGGTAATCCAATCCGAGACGATCATCACTTTATTCATCACTTATATTTTACGTCGATCTACGCCATCGGTAATCAATTCGAAGACGATCATTCACTTTATTTTACGTCGATCTACGCATCGGTTACAATCCGAACATCATCACTTTATTCATCACTTTATTTAACGATCATCTAGCATCGGTAATCAATCCGAAGACGATTCTCACTTATTTTATGTCGATTGCTGCATCGGGTAAGCAACCCGAAGACGATTCAACGCATCGTAACCAATCTCCAAAGACGATCTTTATTTTATGTCGATCTACGCATTAGGGTAATCAATCTTGAAGACCGATCATCACTTATTCATGTCGATTCAACGATCGGGTAAACACCCGAAGACGATCATTTTTTAATTTATTATTTTTGTCAATCACCAGCTTCTTTTACAATGCTTTCGTTTTTTTAAATCATCAATTTTTACAATTCAAATTATTTTTATTTTCTCCTACATTCG
>PGWS01016813.1:0-10965 GCA_002896235.1 Cicer reticulatum
GTGGCGACTCCATTGAATTCGATGAAAACTCGAAATTTTAGGCCGCGACAGCTGGCGACTCCACTGGGGATATTTCGAGAGTCAAGCCTAAAATTTAATTGTGCATAATTTTTTAACTTTTTTTCTATATATGTTTCTTTTTCATTTCAATTTCTTTATGTGTTTTTATTTCTTAATAAGTATTAGTGACATTATAATTATTCTTTTAGGCTAGGAGATTATTTTATTTTATTTTAATGTTATTTATTTATTTATTTATTTCATATATGTAATAGTTTTGTTAGTATTATGGTTTATTGAATTTGTTTATTCAACACTACGACTTTTTTAAGACACACACTTATGAGTGGAACCTTATACCGGGTTTGAACAAACTTAAGTTAGTTTCGAGATTGCGTAGTGGTAGCCTTCTGGATGACATCCTGTTTGGTTAGCATGAAGATCTCACCTAAAGTTGATCCTAATTGAGGTTATTGTCATTTTCATAGCTTAACTATTGTTGTTGACATATTCTTCAAATGGGATTATTGGCTCTAGGAACCGTTTTAGAACCATAGAGCTCCCTGTAGAGTTCAGTGCTACTCAAAGCCAATAGATCCTTTCAGTAAGAATATCTATAAAAAGACAAAAAAATTATCTCATATATCAAGACATTATAAATATATATTAGTTCATTCATATGTCAATGACATTTTTTTTTTCTCTCTCTTGCTTTCTAAGGAAAAATAAAAACATAATAGCATTTTGCTAAATTTTCAGGATTTTGGGAATTCATACAAACTTTAGTCACGTGTTATTTAAGTGGACAATGGATGGAAAAAAGAAAAAACTTTACTTTAAAGTTAAGCAACCTGATTTGAAGAGTTTAAAAGACATCAGCAGTCAAATGAAACTATATACGACGTAGAGAGTTTCTGTTCAACATAAATATGGGAAATATTTCTAAAATCTCTTGACAAGTGAATGTGCATAAACAGGGCCCTCACCATGCATGGCTCAGTATTACGATCCTCTCTTAAGATGTTTCACATTCACAAGACTTTCAGTTGCCCGACATTAAGAGGAATTTGAGGGAATATTGGGTTACTCCTAGAAAGAGGGAATCCTATCGATATACTAGGCAACCCACGAAGTTGGACACAATTGTGCTGAGTGTTGAGAGATCTCGACATAAGAGAGTTGGACCCAGTAACAAAAAGACGGAGAAAAAGGGGCTATTCATGGTATATTCACCAAGAAAAATATCTAGGAGTGCAAAAAGTTGCAAAGATTTAGCTGATAAAAAAGAATGGAGTACTTTTATAGATGTTTGGCCCTCATTATCTACGGTATTGTATATTTCCAAACCTTATAACTTTGTAAGGATTTTGTGCATAAATGTATCCTTAGCTTTTAACAAACATAAACAAAACCCAGTTCCTGCGGTTCTTCTGATGTAACTACTCTATGCATATGCGACACGAGAAGAAGGTGGAGAACATTTTTATTTGGGTTCCAGTGTTTATACTTGGTTTGGTCTCAACATGTTCAAGGAAAGGTATCATGTTGGGGTCAAGAGCAATCGTTGAATGGGCCCTCAGAGTATAGCTAGCCTTACTGAGATAAAATTTCATGGTACTTATAGATTCACAAGGGTGTGACAGAGGGTAATTGCCGATGCGGAGATTTTCCAAATGTACCTCTCATGCGGACACGAAAGGATGTATTAATTACAATCAATGATAGCTCTGATGAGACAACTCGGCTACCCCATGTTGGATAAACCTAGATGATAAGTCATTGGAGGCTTTTTGTTTTGCACAATACGGGTATAGTAGACCCACCAATGTTGAGAAGGATAAGTCGAGCTTGGAGAGTTGATCACTAGAAAAGGAAAAAATACTCGGATGTAGAAGTGCAGCACATAAGGACACCTATCAACAATGGAGTAAAGAAAAAGAGTCCAAGAAATCGCTGCCTTTCCACAATACACCCTCAAATGATCAGGAAATGCCCGAACCTATTCTTGTTGCCAATGAAGAGATAGAAGAACTCAAAGCCATCATTGCCTCAAATCTGAAGAGGAGAAAAAAGAGCTACAAGCGAGGTTAGAAAAAAGTCTCCCAAGAGAACGACAACTTAAGATCAGAAAACACTTGTAAGAGTCAGTTTATCGAGAGAAGCAACAAGAGGTTGAAAGTTGAAAAAGGAAATAAACTTGACATACAAGATTGTTTAAGAGGGGCAAATGAAGCAAGTTAGATGTGCGAAGGCAAGAAAGGAATGCAGCTATTGAAGAAGCATATATGTGGAAGCAATTGTGGACAAAATCAGCAAGCTCCGAGAAGAACATAAAAAAGGAGTTTGAAGATTTAAAGAAACACTGAAGGAAATGGTAGATAAATATGAGAGTCATAAGGAATGAGAGACAACAGAAGGAAGAAATCGAAGAATTACTCTCAAAACACCAAGATGCACTAAAAGCAGAAATGGAAGCTTCTAGTGAGTTGAAGAATTACATTGATTATCAAGAAAAAGATCTATTAATGACTTGAAGGATGAAACATTATACTTGGGAAGCGAACTTTCATGGTGTTGCTTGGGCAATGAAAGAACGAAGAGATTTATAAAGAGTTGGAAATAAAGGCAGCATTGAAAGATTGCTTTTCGAAATTGGCATGCTAGCTAATCCAGGCCAATCATAAAAAATTCCAAAACATCGACAGAGAGATTGATGCAGTAATGCATCCACTCAAACACTCCAATCAAGTCTACAAGTTCGTCGAATATTGCAAATATTTAGTAGTAGAAGAGTTGGAGGAGAAGATTGGTTGTCCTCTTGAAAAAGGATGATTGAATACCATAGTCGATGTACCTTTTATATTTAAATGCAATGTACTTTTTTCTCATCAATGAAGGATTTGTTATTTTGTTTATCGATTCCCATATTATTCTTTCATTAATAATTCGTGCAAGACTTATGATTCCCCAACATTAAAAAAAAAAAGATATAATTGCATTTTCATTCCATTCATGTTTTAATACATACTCATGATTTTATTTATTTATATTTTAAAAAAAAAAAACACAGAAAAAATCAATAAAGCTGTTTCCCCGACACCTTATCGGACTCGTGCAAACTCGAAGATCATGGAAGAAACTTGAGCAAAATCAAGAGGTGATGAGAATGGATGTCAACCAATGAAGGACAAGGTTGATCAAATCTTAGAAGCTTACAGGCTTTGTCAAGGAAGGGGAATACAGATGAGAATCCTCCGGCTGCAAATGAAGACACCAAAACCACTCCTTCTATCACCCACCAGGCTTTACCCCGACTACCCAGCAACCTCATACAACAAATATGCAATTTCCTATGTATGGTCTTCCACCCGGTTATAATCCACCTTTAGTCGTCAACCCCCAAAACCCAAACCAATCACAAATCCATCTCCTCTGGTTATATGCCACCCCAAAACACTCAAACCCTCAGAAAAATATTCCATTTATTGCACCCCAAGTACCCATTTCGATACTAATGGAAATTGGCATCAACCTCACATTGGGGATGATACACAATCAAAAGAAAATTCCACGTCTTGGAAGAACGAATAAAAGCTATCGAGGGAGGGTATAACGTTTATGGCCTTGAAGCCTTCGATATGTGTTTGGTTCCTGATGTGACTATTCTATCCTCCAAATTCAAGGTTCCTGACTTTGAAAATACAAGGGCAACACATGTCCTAAAAATCATCTAAACTATGTATTGCAGAAAATGGCATCTCATGCTCAATAACGATAAACTTCTCATTCACTTTTTCCAAGACAGTTTGAGTGGGGCATCGTTAAGTGGTATATATGCATCTTGAGCGAAATCAAATTCGTTCATGGAAGGACCTAGCTGATGCCTTTTTGAAGCAATACAGGTACAACGTTGACATGGCCCCTGATAGGATGCAATTGCAAAATTCACTGAAAAAAAGGACAACGAAGCTTTCAAAGAATACGCACAACGGTGGAGGGAAATGGCCTCTCTCACAAGTAGAACCCCCCATTATCTGAAAGAGAAATGGTTGGTATGTTTATGGATACTCTTCAGTCGCCTTTTTATGACAAGATGATTGGGAGTATGTCATCAAACTTTTCTGACCTTGTCATGATAGGAGAAAAGGATAGAAAGTGGGATGAGGAGTGGCAAGATTGTATGTGCAGCAACTAGCGTGAAACGACCCCAAACGACATTCACAAAGAAGAAAGAAGGAGACGCTAACGCTGTAATGGTAAACCCCAGAGTCTCTTATTTTCCACCCATCAATTCTTATCGACCCCAAATTTCCCAGTCCCCGGTACCACAAACTCCTTACATCCCTTATCCATATTGGCCGCAACCACACAAGCTTCATACCCTCAATATCACCCTTCCAGACCACCTTTTTATCAACCACCACCTGACCGCATTTTCCCCACAAAATCAATACCCAATCTCAAATCACTACAGACCACCTGTCAATCGAGAAAAAAGGATAACTCATTTTGATCCAATTCCCGTCACGTATAGCCAATTGTTGCCCATTTACTTCAAAATTCAATGGTAGTCATAAGACCAATGAACCTCTTGAACCACCATTTCCAAAATGGTATAATCCAAATGCCAAATGTGAATATCATGCAGGAGCCGTTGGGCATTCCATTGAAAATTGTCAAGCCCTAAAATCTAAAGTGCAAGAATTGATTAATGCAAAAATGGCTTACCTTCAAGGAGGACAATCCCAACATAAGGAGCAATCCTTTGCCAGGCCACGGGAATGCTTCTGTGAATGCCATTGAAGATGGATGGACCAATATGCAATAGATGATCATGTGTTCACCATGGGGTCGTGTGTGGAAAATAATATGTCTTTCCCAAAAACCATTGGAAATTCTTTACAAAAAAGAGAATCTTAAGTCAACTCCTAGCAAGCCAAATGCAATAATTGTCGAACACCAATCCCTTTTCCTTATGGAAATACCAAGGCAGTACCATGGAAATACGAAGTCACATCCCACTTGGCAGATCATCAACCAAGTGATGGTTGTGAACCTAAAGGAACTGAGGTCACTAAACATATCAGGATTGGTGGAATGACTCGGAGTGGTCGAGTATACACTCCTGAGCAACTTAGGAAAAAGGAGGTTAATGGAGAAAAGGGAAAAGAAGATATGTATCATACCATAAAAGGACAAGAGATCAGTAAAAAAGACGGTGTCTGAAGAAGAAGCTAATGAATTTTTTTGAAGTTTGTCAAGCAAAGTGAATATAAGGTGGTGGATCAGCTAAATCAGACCCTTCCAAGATATCAGTTCTCTCCTTGTTATTGAATTCTGAAGCACATAGAAGGGCACTGATGAAAGTTTTTAAACGAAAGCCCATGTTACTCACGATATCACTGTCGATCAGTTTGATGGGAGTTGTCGGTAACATCACTGCTAGTAGTTGCCTGAGTTTTAGTGATAATGAATTACCAGCTGAAGGGACAGAGCATAATAAAGCACTACACATCTCTGTGAGGTGTCACAACCATATTCACTTGCACGAGTGCTGGTAGATAATGGTTCATCATTAAATGTCATGCCTAAATCAACACTGTCAAAACTATTTGTTGAGGGAGCATGTTTGAATGCCTAGTGCTTTGGTGGTGAAAGCATTTGATGGATCTAGAAGACAAGTGATTGGTGAGATTGACTGCCAATTCAAATCGGACCCCACATCTTTGGGATAACCTTCCAAGTAATGGATATATTAAACCGGCGTATAGCTGTCTTTTTAGGGAGACCATGGATTCATGCTGCTGGAGCAGTGACATCCACCCTCCATCAAAAGCTAAAGTTTACAGTGAACAATAAGCTGGTAATAATATTGGGGAAGAAGATATGATAGTAAGTCATTTATCTTCTACAGGCTACATTGAAGACACGGAGGAAGCCATAGAAACTTCCTTTCAAGCATTAGAATTGCCAATGCGTCTTCAGGGGTGAAAGAATATCGTTTAAAAGAACCAAAACTATCTACCACGTCATTGAAGTTTACCAAATCTATGTTGGAAGGAGAAGCTGTTTTGGGAAAGTTGATAGAAATACCAGAAAAGAACAATAGGTACGGGTTGGGATATGTACCTACTCAAGCTGATAAAGAGAAGTTTGCAAAGGGTAAAAGAGAAAACTGGACACCGAATTCACAGAAGATTCCTATTTGTCACATTCGTCAAACTTTTCAAAGCGCCGGAATAATATATGCTCATCAAGTGGCTGTTACAGAAGAGGATCATGTTGATGATGACACCCTCAAGCTAGTGTACCCTTGTCCTCCAAACACCAGTCTCAACAATTGGAAGATCATCGAGTTTCCCGTGTTTGTTAATTCATGTTCAAAGTAATTATGTATTTTTTTTAACTCCTTTTGCTATGCCCAAGGCTATAAGGATAACTAATTAGGGCATATGTATTTCAATTCCGTATTTATTATCAATAAATGCATTTTTGAATTCTCCAACTGTTTTTGTTTTTTTCTCTTTTCTTTTTATTTTGGCAATCCTTATTCATATATATATTTTTTCTTAATTTAAACAATGCAGAGTCGAAAATGAATATGTTTGAAAATAGCAGCGCTAGAACCATTTCTTGTAATTTTGAACGTCTGATTAATCATGCGATGGGGATTGTGAAGACGATTGTGAGCTTCCCCCAGAACTAGAAAGCTTAATTGAACAGGAAGCTAAGATAATCCAACCCTATCAAGAACCTGTTGAGGTGATCAATTTAGGGACTGAGCATGATAAAAAAGAAGTTAAAGTTGGTATGTCTATGAAAGAAAGTGAGCGAGAAAAGTTGGTTAAACTTTTAATTGATTATGTGGATGTCTTTGCATGGTCATATCAAGATATGCCCGGGTTAGATACTAACATAGTTGAACACAAGCTACCACTAAAGCCTGAATACACTCCAATTAAACAGAAGTTGAGAAGGATGAGACCTGATATGTCGCTTAAAATTAGAGAAGAGGTCAAGAAGCAATTTGATGCTGGTTTCTTACAGTAGCAAAATATCCTCAATGGGTGGCTAATATTGTACCAGTTCCAAAAAAGGACGGAAAGGTTCGAATGTGTGTTGACTATCGGGATTTAAATAAAGCTAGTCCTAAAGACGATTTTCCTCTACCTCATATTGATGTCCTGGTGGATAGCACTGCTCAATACTCTCTTTTCTCATTCATGGATGGTTTCTCAGGGTACAATCAATCAAGATGGCTCCCGAAGATATGGAGAAAACTACATCATCACACAATGGGGGACTTTCTCTATATAAAGTGATGCCATTGGATTGAAGAATGCCGGGGCAACCTATCAAAGAGCAATGGTAACCTTGTTTCATGATATGATGCATAAAGAAATAGAGGTTTACGTGGATGATATGATCGCAAAATCTCGAACTGAAGAAGACCATGTTGTTAACCTTTTAAAGTTATTTGAGCGACTAAGGAAGTTCAAACTTCGTTTAAACCCTGCTAAATGCACATTTGGTGTAAGATCAGGCAAATTACTTGGGTTTATCGTTAGTCAAAAAGGGATAGAGGTGGACCCAGATAAAGTCAGAGCAATACAAGAAATGCCGGCTCCACGCACAGAAAAAGAAGTTCGTGGCTTTTTGGGTAGATTGAATTACATTGCAAGGTTTATATCGCATCTCACCGCTACGTGCAAGCCGATTTTCAAATTGTTGCGCAAAGACCAAAAGGTTGAATGGAATGAGAATTGTCAAAAAGCTTTCGAAAAGATTAAGCAGTACTTATCAAAACCTCTCATCCTAGTGCCCCCTGTTCATGGGAAACCACTTATTATGTACTTAACAGTACTTGACGAGTCAATGGGCTGCGTACTGGGGCAGCATGATGAATCTGGTAGGAAAGAACATGCTATTTATTATTTGAGCAAAAAGTTCACCAGTTGTGAAACAAGATATTCACTACTTGAACGAACATGTTGCGCATTGGCATGGGCTGCTCGCGTTGAGGCAAATACATGTTATGTCATACAACTTGGTTGGTGTCTAAAATGGACCCAATTAAGTACATCTTTGAGAAACCTGCTCTTACTGGAAGGATCGCCGTTGGCAGATGTTGTTATCAGAATACGATTTGGTATATGTTACACAGAAATCTATCAAAGAAGCGCACTAGCAGAGTACTTAGCCCAACAACCGGTAGAAGATTATCAATCAATGCAGTGTGAATTCCCCGATGAAGACATAATGAATTTAGTTGAAGAGATTGAATCATCTGATAAAGAAAGTGGAGGTTGGTGTTGATGGTGCTTCTAATGCGTTAGGGCATGGAATTGGAGCCATTTTGATTTCTCCAGAGAACCAGTTCACTCCATTCACGGCTAGGTTGTGTTTTGATTGTACAAACAATATTGCTGAATATGAAGCATGTGTTATGGGCATTAAAGCAGCTATTGAATCAAATGTAAAATTTCTTGAGGTATATGGAGACTCATTGTTGGTCATCCATTAGACGAAAGGAGAGTGGGAAACGCGAGATTCTAAATTGATTCCGTATCACTCCCCATATCAAAGAATTGACATAACACTTTGAAAAGATTACTTTTCACCATATCCTCGAGAAGAAACCAGTTAGCTGACGCCTTGGCCACTTGTCATCAAATGTTCAAAATAACCACTAATCAAGACGTGCCGGTCATAAAAATTCAACAAAGAGAAAAACCTGCATATTGCTTATCATAGAAGAAGAGTTTGATGGCAAACCGTGGTTTTATGACATCAAATTATATGTTAAGAATAAGGAATATCCATTGGGTATTTCAGAAAACGACAAAAGGGTTTTAAGGAGATTGTCAATGAATTTCTTCTTAAATGGCGATGTGCTTTATAAGAGAATCATGATATGGTTCTCCTCAGATGTGTGGATGAAGCAGAAGCAGAGAAAATTATCCAGAGGTTCACGAAGGTTCTTTCGGAACTCATGCAAATGGGCACACAATGGCAAGAAAAATCTTAAGGGCTGGCTATTATTGGTTGACATGGAATCCGACTGCTTTAGTCACGTAAAGAAATGTCATAAATGTCAAATCTATGCTGATAAAATACATGTACCACCCACATCTTTGAATGTTTTAACATCACCTTGGCCATTTTCAATGTGGGGAATGGATGTGATTGGACTCATCGAGCCTAAAGCTCAAATGGACACCGGTTTATCCTAGTAGCTATTGATATATTCACAAAATGGTTGAAGCCGCTTCTTATGCCAATGTGACGAGAAATGTGGTTGTCAGATTCATCAAAAGAGAATTGATTTGTCGATATGGATTGCCAAATAAGATAATCACTGATAACGCGACTAATTGAAATAACAAAATGATGAAAGAGTTGTGTGATAATTTCCAAATTCAGCACCATAATTCTTCTCCATATCGTCCGAAAATGAATGCGGCTGTAGAAGCAGCAAATAAGAATATCAAGAAGATCATACAGAAGATGGTGGAAAAACATATAAGGATTGGCATGAAATGCTCCTTTGCATTACATGGTTATAGAACCTCTGTTCGTACCTCAACAGGGGCAACTCCTTCTCATTTGGTGTATGGAATGGAAGCGGTACTTCCCATCGAAGTTGAAATTCCCTCGATCAAAGTCCTGATGGAAACAAAACTAGAAGAGGCGGAGTGGGTTCAATCACGATATGACCAATTGAATCTCATAGAAGAAAAAAGATGATAGCTTGTGTCATGGTCAACTATATCAGAAAAGACTCAAAAAGCTTACGAGAAAAAAGTCCGTCCTCGAGAGTTTCGAGAAGGAGAATTAGTGTTGAAGAAAATATTGCCCCATAAAAAAGGATTCTCGGAGAAAGTGGGGACTCCGACTACGAAGGACCATATGTTGGTGAAAAGCTTTCTCTGGGGAGCTATGATACTCGCAGAAATGGACTGAGATGAGCTTTCCACGTCCAGTAAACTCAGATGCAGTCCAAGAAATATTATGCTTAAAAAAAATAATAATAGAAAATTGGCTCGCTAAGTTGAAAACCTGAAAAGGCAACTAGGTCCAAAAATTAGAGCATCCCGATGGATTGAAACTTGGAAGAGCGGTCCATGCAAAAGTTAGGGATAACAAAGAACCAAGCATTTCAAGTTGGGGGCACGTATTATTCGTAGAAGTTCTAAATTACGAATGACTTTAGCGTTTTTTGTCTCTCCAACTAAAGCTAACACACTCACATTTTGTACCCTGTCCATTTTTTATTGCAATGAATGTACAGTTTTTCCAATAATCATTGTTCATGTTGTGCTTACACTCTTTCCTAAACAAATTTAAGTCTCATGTTGTTTTGTTCTATAAAGCCGAGTTTTTAAAAAAATGTATTTATGAAAAATATGAGAATTCTTGAAATATATGAAAATTATAGAAAAAATATAATATCTTAAATATTTTGACGCTTGAAAACATATACAAAACGGGAAGCGAAATGTGGTGTATAAAAATACGAAGGGTAAGCATTTAAATAAGCACATTCGATTGACCTCAAGAAAAGTGAATTTACACAAAGATATACTAGAGTCATCATGTAAAGAACGATTGTTATCGTCGTTGATTCATTGAATCTTATAAGTGTATAAAGTCGCATAAGGATCGGGGAAACTAAAAAATAATAAAATAAATAAAAAGCAATTTATCTTTATTGCATGCGTCTTACATTTTTTTCCAAATAGTCACACATCATTCATGCATCTTCACTCATATTTTACATATACTCAACAACTCCTTATATCATGCATAATGAGTTATCATGCATATCTTATGTGTATATTTTATTTATATTCAACAACTTTTGTATCACATTATTCATTTTACGTTTGCATTACCACATACATGCCTCCTTTTAAAAATAAAAATAAAACAAATTTATCTCATTTTATTTACATTCTAAATTTT
>PGWS01016814.1:0-10759 GCA_002896235.1 Cicer reticulatum
TTATGTATTTATCTATTTATTTTATATATGTATATATGTTTTGTTAGTATTATGGATTTATTGAATTATGTTTATTCAACACCTACACTTTTTTTAAGACACACACTTATGAGTGGAACCTTATACCCGGGTTTGAACAAAACTTAAGTTTAGTTTCGAGATCGCGTAGTGGTAGCCTTCTGGATGTACATCCTGTTTGGTTAGCATGAAGATCTCACCTAGAGTTTGATCCTATTGAGGTTATTGTCACTTCAAATAGTTTACCTATTGTTGTTGACAATATTCTAAAATAGGATTATTGGCTCTAGGAACCGTGTTTAGAACCATAGAGCCTCCCTTGTGAGAGTTTCACTACATAAGCCAATAGATCCTTTCATTGAAAGAATATCTATAAAAACCAAAAAAATTATCTCATATATTCAAGACATTATAAATATATATTAGTTTCATTCATATGTCATGACATTTTTTTTTCTCTCTTTCTAAGGAAAAATAAAACATAATAGCATTTTGCATAAATTTTCAGGATTTTTGGGGAATCATACAAACTGTAGTCACGTGTTATTTAAGTGGACAATGGGATCAGAAAAAAGAAAAACTTTACTTTTAAAGTTTAAGCAACCTGATTTGAAGAGTTTAAAAGACATCAGCAGTCAGATGAAAACTATACAACGTGAGAGTTTCGTTCACAAATATGGAAAAATTCTAAATCTCTTGGCAGTGAATGTGCAAACAGGGGCCCTCACAGCATTGGCTCAGTATTACGATCCTCTCTTAAGATGTTTCACTTTCCAAGACTTTCAGTTGGCCCCGACATTAGAGGAACTTGAGCGAATACTGGGTTACTCCCTAGAAAGAGGAAATCCTTATCGATATACTGGGCAACCACCGAAGTTGGACACAATTGCTGAAGTGTTGAAAATCGACATAAGAGAGTTGGCAAGTACAAAAGAGGAAAAAGGGGCTATTCATGGGTTTTCAAGAAAATATCTAGAGCAAAAGTGCCAAGATTTAGCCGATAAAAAAGAATGGAGTACTTTTATAGATGTTTTGGCCCTCATTATCTACGGTATTGTTATATTCCCAAACCTTGATAACTTTGTAGATTTTGCTGCCATAAATGTATTCTTAGCTTTTAACAAACATAAACAAAACCCAGTTCCTGCGGTTCTTGCTGATGTATACTACTCTATGCATATGTGACACGAGAAGAAAGGGGGAACAATTTTATGTTGTGTTCCAGTGTTGTATACTTGGTTTGTGTCTCACATGTTCAAGAAAGGGTATCATGTTGGGGTCAAGAGCAATCGTGAATGGGCTCAGAGTATAGCTAGCCTTACTGGAGATAAAATTTCATGGTACTATAGAGAACAAGGGGTGGAAGAGGTAATATGCCGATGCGGAGATTTTCCAAATGTACCTCTCATGGGAACGAAAGGATGTATTAATTACAATCCAATGATAGCTCTGAGACAACTCGGCTACCCCATGTTGGATAAACCAGATGATAAGTCATTGGAGGCTTTTGTTTGGCACAATACGGGTATAGTAGACCCACCAATGTTGAGAAGGATAAGTCGAGTTTGGGAGTTGATCATTAGAAAAGGAAAAATACTCGGATGTAGAAGTTGCAGCACAAAAGAACCATATCAACAATGGGTAAAGAAAAGAGTCCAAGAAATTAAGCTGCCTTTCCACAGTACACCCTCAAATGATCAGGAAATGCCCGAACCTATTCTTGTTGCCAATGAAGAGATAGAAGAACTCAAAGCATCATTGCTAAAATCTGAAGAAGAGAAAAAAGAGCTACAAGCGAGGTTAGAAAAAGTCTCCCAAGAGAACGACAACTTAAGATCAGAAAACACTTGTAAGAGTCAGTTTATCGAGAGAAGCAACAAGAGGTTGAAAGTTGAAAAAGGAAATAAACTTGACATACAAGATTGTTTAAGAGGGCAAATGAAGAGTTAGATGTGCGAAGGCAAGAAAGGAATGCAGCTATTGAAGAAGCCTATATGTGGAAGCAATTGTGGACAAAATCAGCAAGCTCTGAGAAGAACATAAAAAAGGAGTTTGAAGATTTAAAGAAACAACTGAAAGAAATGGTAGATAAATATGAGAGTCAAGTAAGGAATGAGAGGCAACAGAAGGAAGAAATCGAAGAATTACTCTCAAAACACCAAGATGCACTAAAAGCAGAAATGGAAGCTTCTAGTGAGTTGAAGAATTACATTGATTATCAAGAAAAGATCTACAATGACTTGAAGGATGAAACCATATACTGGGAGGAGCGTTTCATGGTGTTGCTTGGGCAATTGAAGAACCAAGAGATTTATAAAGAATTGGAAGATAAAGGCAAGCATTGGAAAGATTGCTTTTCGAAATTGGCAATGCTAGCTAATCAGGCAATCATAAAAATTCCAAAACATCTAAGAGAGATTGATGCAGTAATGCATCCACTCAACACTCCAATCAAAGTCTACAAGTTCGTCGAATATTGCAAACATTTAGTAGAAGAATTGGAGGAGAAGATTGGTTGTCCTCTTGAAAAAGATGATTGAAATACAATAGTCGATGTAGCCTTTTTAATTTAAATGCAATGTACTTTTTTCTCATCAATGAAGGATTTGCTATTTTGTTTATCGATTCTCATATTCTTCTTTCATTAATAATTCGTGCAAGACTTATGATTCCCCAACATCCAAAAAAATAATTGCATTTTCATTCCATTCATGTTTAATGCATACTCATAATAATATTTTTTATTTTAAAAAAAAATACAGAAAAAATCAATAAAGCTGTTTCCCCGACACCCTTATCGGACTCGTGCAAACTCGAAGATCATGGAAGAACTTGAGCAAAATCAAGAGGTGATGAGAATGGATGTCAACCAATTGAAGGACAAGGTTGATCAAATCTTAGAAGCTATACAGGCTTTGTCAAGGAAGGGGAATACAGATGAGAATCCTCCGGCTGCAAATGAAGAACACCAAACCACTCCTTCTCACCCACCCAGGCTTTAACCACCGACTACCCAGCAACCTAATACAACAAACTATGCAATTTCCTATGTATGCTCTTCCACCCGGTATAACTCACCTTTAGTCTCAAACCCCCAAAACCCAAACCAATCAACAAAATTCCCATCTCCTCTGGCTATTGCCACCCAAACCACTCAACCCTCAGAAAAATATTCTATATATTTGCCCCCCAGTACCCCGTTTCGTACTAATGGAAATTGGCATCAACCTCACATTGGGGAATGATAACACAATCAAGAAAAATTCAATTCTTGGAATAGCGAAATAAAGCTATAATGGGGTATAATGTTATATGGCCTTGATAGACATAAATCGATATGTGTTTTGGTTCCTGATGTGACTATCATACTCAAATTCAAGTTCCTGACTTTGAAAGCCATTACAAGGCATACCACATGTCCTACCAAAATCTCTAAACTATGTATTGCAGAAAAAGGCATCTCATGCCATTAAGATAAAAACTTCTCATTCACTTTTTCCAAGACAGTTTGAGTGGGGCATCGTTAAGTTGGTATATGCATCTTGAGCGAAATCAAATTCGTTCATGGAAGGACCTAGCTGATGCCTTTTTGAAGCAATACAGGTACAACGTTGACATGGCCCCTGATAGGATGCAATTGCAAAATTCACTGAAAAAGGACAACGAAGCTTTCAAAGAATACGCACAACGGTGGAGGGAAATGGCCTCACAAGTAGAACCCCCATTATCTGAAAGAGAAATGGTTGGTATGTTTATGGATACTCTTCAGTCGCCTTTTTATGACAAGATGATTGGGAGTATGTCATCAAACTTTTCTGACCTTGTCATGATAGGAGAAAGGATAGAAAGTGGGATGAGGAGTGGCAAGATCGTATGTGCAGCAACTAGCGTGAAACGACCCCAGACGACATTCACAAAAAAGAAAGAAGGAGACGCTAACGCTGTAATGGTAAACCCCAGAGTCTCTTATTTTCCACCCATCAATTCTTATCGACCCCCAAATTTCCAGCCCCCGATACCACAAACTCCTTACATCCCTTATCCATATGTGGCCGCAACCACACAAGCTTCATACCCTCAATATCACCCTTCAAGACCACCTTTTTATCAACCACCACCTACCGCATTTTCCCCACAAAATCAATACCCAATCTCAAATCACTACAGACCACCTGTCAATCGAGAAAAAAGGATAACTCATTTTGATCCAATTCCCGTCACGTATAGCCAATTGTTGCCCCATTTACTTCAAAATTCAATGGTAGTCATAAGACCAATGAAACCTCTTGAACCACCATTTCCAAAATGGTATAATCCAAATGCCAAATGTGAATATCATGCAGGAGCCGTTGGGCATTCCATTGAAGATTGTCAAGCCCTAAAATCTAAAGTGCAAGAATTGATTAATGCAAAATGGCTTACCTTCAAGGAGGACAATCCCAACATAAGGAGCAATCCTTTGCCAGGCACGGGAATGCTTCTGTGAATGCCATTGAAGATGGGATAGACCAATATGCAATAGATGGTCATGTGTTCACCATGGGGTCGTGTGTGGAAAATAATATGTCTTTCCCAAAACCATTGGAAATTCTTTACAAAAAAGAGAATCTTAAGTCAACTCCTAGCAAGCCAAATGCAATAATTGTCCAAACACCAATCCCTTTTCCTTATGGAAATACCAAGGCAGTACCATGGAAATACGAAGTCACATCCCACTTGGCAGATCATCAACCAAGTGATGGTTGTGAACCTAAAGGAACTGAGGTCACTAACATCTCAGGGATTGGTGGAATGACTCGGAGTGGTCGAGTATACACTCCTGAGCAACTTAGGAAAAAGGAGGTTAATGGAGAAAAGGGAAAAGAAGATATGTATCATACCATAAAAGGACAAGAGATCAGTAAAAAGACGGTGTCTGAAGAAGAAGCTAATGAATTTTTGAAGTTTGTCAAGCAAAGTGAATATAAGGTGGTGGATCAGCTAAATCAGACCCCTTCCAAGATATCAGTTCTCTCCTTGTTATTGAATTCTGAAGCACATAGAAGGGCACTGATGAAAGTTTTAAACGAAGCCCATGTTACTCACGATATCACTGTCGATCAGTTTGATGGAGTTGTCGGTAACATCACTGCTAGTAGTTGCCTGAGTTTTAGTGATAATGAATTACCAGCTGAAGGGACAGAGCATAATAAAGCACTGCACATCTCTATGAGGTGTCACATCACATTCTTGCACGAGTGCTAGTAGATAATGGTTCATCATTAAATGTCATGCCTAAATCGACACTGTCAAAACTATTTGTTGAGGGAGCATGTTTGAAGCCTAGTGCTTTGGTGGTGAAAGCGTTTGATGGATCTAGAAGACAAGTGGTTGGTGAGATTGACCTGCCAATTCAAATCGGACCCCACATCTTTGGGATAACCTTCCAAGTAATGGATATTAAACCGGCGTACAGTTGTCTTTTAGGGAGACCATGGATTCATGCTGCTGGAGCAGTGACATCCACCCTCCATCAAAAGCTAAAGTTTATAGTGAACAATAAGCTGGTAATAATATCTGGGGAAGAAGATATGATAGTAAGTCATTTATCTTCTACAAGCTACATTGAAAACACAGAGGAAGCCATAGAGACTTCGTTTCAAGCATTAGAAATTGCCAATGCCGTCTTCAGGGGTGAAGAATATCGTTTAAAAGAACCAAAACTATCTACCACATCATTGAAGTTTACCAAATCTATGTTGGAAGGAGGAGTTGTTTTGGGAAAGTTGATAGAAATACCAGAAAAGAACAATAGGTACGGGTTGGGATATGTACCTACTCAAGCTGATAAAGAGAAGGTTGCAAAGGGTAAAAGAGAAAACTGGACACCGAATTCACAGAAGATTCCTATTTGTGACATTCGCCAAACTTTTCAAAGCGCCGGAATAATATATGCTCATCAAGTGGCTGTTACAGAAGAGGATCATGTTGATGATGACACCCTCAAGCTAGTGTACCCTTGTCCTCCAAACACCAGTCTCAACAATTGGAAGATCCTCGAGTTTCCCGTGTTTGTTAATTCATGTTCAAAGTAATTATGTATTTTTTTTAACTCCTTTTGCTCTGCCCAAGGCTATAAGGATAACTAATTAGGGCATATGTATTTCAATTCCGTACTTATTATCAATAAATGCATTTTTGAATTCTCCAACTGTTTTTGTTTTTTCTCTTTTCTCTTTTCTCTTTCTTTTGGCAATCCTTATTCATATATATATTTTTTTCTTAATTTAAACAATGCAGAGTCGAAAATGAATATGTTGAAAATAGCAGCGCTAGAACCATTTCTTGTAATTTTGAACGTCTGATTAATCATGCCGATGAGGATTGTGAAGACGATTGTTAGCTTCCCCCAGAACTAGAAAGCTTAATTGAACAGGAAGCTAAGATAATCCAACCCTATCAAGAACCTGTTGAGGTGATCAATTTAGGGACTGAGCATGATAAAAAAGAAGTTAAAGTTGGTATGTCTATGAAAGAAAGTGAGCGAGAAAAGTTGGTTAAACTTTTAATTGATTATGTGGATGTCTTTGCATGGTCATATCAGGATATGCCCGGGTTAGATACTAACATAGTTGAACACAAGCTACCACTAAAGCCTGAATACACTCCAATTAAACAGAAGTTGAGAAGGATGAGACCTGATATGTCGCTTAAAATTAGAGAAGAGGTCAAGAAGCAATTTGATGCTGGTTTCTTAGCAGTAGCAAAATATCCTCAATGGGTGGCTAATATTGTACCAGTTCCAAAGAAAGATGGAAAGGTTCGAATGTGTGTTGATTATCGGGATTTAAATAAAGCTAGTCCTAAAGATGATTTTCCTCTACCTCATATTGATGTCCTGGTGGATAGCACTGCTCAATACTCTCTTTTCTCCTTCATGGATGGTTTCTCAGGGTACAATCAAATCAAGATGGCTCCCGAAGATATGGAGAAAACTACATTCATCACACAATGGGGGACTTTCTGCTATAAAGTGATGCCATTTGGATTGAAGAATGCCGGGGCAACCTATCAAAGAGCAATGGTAACCTTGTTTCATGACATGATGCATAAGGAAATAGAGGTTTACGTGGATGATATGATCGCAAAATCTCGAACCGAAGAAGACCATGTTGTTAACCTTCAAAAGTTATTTGAGCGACTAAGGAAGTTCAAACTCCGTTTAAACCCTGCTAAATGCACATTTGGTGTAAGGTCAGGCAAATTACTTGGGTTTATCGTTAGTCAAAAAGGGATAGAGGTGGACCCAGATAAAGTAAGAGCAATACAAGAAATGCCGGCTCCACGCACGGAAAAAGAAGTTCGTGGCTTTTTGGGTAGATTGAATTATATTGCAAGGTTTATATCGCATCTCACCGCTACATGCGAGCCGATTTTCAAATTGTTGCGCAAAGACCAAAAGGTTGAATGGAATGAGAATTGTCAAAAAGCTTTCGAAAAGATTAAGCAGTACTTATCAAAACCTCCCATTCTAGTGCCTCCTGTTCCTGGGAAACCACTTATTATGTACTTAACAGTACTTGACGAGTCAATGGGCTGCGTACTGGGGCAGCATGATGAATCTGGAAGGAAAGAACATGCTATTTATTATTTGAGCAAAAAGTTCACCAGTTGTGAAACAAGATATTCACTGCTTGAACGAACATGATGCGCATTGGCATGGGCTACTCGCCGGTTAAGGCAATACATGTTATGTCATACAACTTGGTTGGTGTCTAAAATGGACCCAATTAAGTACATCTTTGAGAAACCTGCTCTTACTGGAAGGATCGCCCGTTGGCAGATGTTGTTATCAGAATACGATTTGGTATATGTTACACAAAAATCTATCAAAGGAAGCGCATTAGCAGAATACTTAGCCCAACAACCGGTAGAAGATTATCAATCAATGCAGTGTGAATTCCCCGACGAAGACATAATGACTTTAGTTGAAGAGATTGAATCATCTGATAAAGAAAAATGGAGGTTGGTGTTTGATGGTGCCTCTAATGCGTTAGGGCATGGAATTGGAGCCATTTTGATTTCTCCAGAGAACCAGTTCACTCCATTTACGGCTAGATTGTGTTTTGATTGTACAAACAATATTGCAGAATATGAAGCATGTGTTATGGGAATTAAAGCAGCTATTGAATCAAATGTAAAATTTCTTGAGGTATATGGAGACTCATTGTTGGTCATCCATCAGACGAAAGGAGAGTGGGAAACGCGAGATTCTAAATTGATTCCGTATCACACCCATATCAAAGAATTGACAGAACACTTTGAGAAGATTACTTTTCACCATATCCCTCGAGAAGAAAACCAGTTAGCTGACGCCTTGGCCACTTTGTCGTCAATGTTCAAAATAACCACTAATCAAGACGTGCCGGTCATAAAGATTCAACAAAGAGATAAACCTGCATATTGCTTATCAATAGAAGAAGAGTTGATGGCAAACCGTGGTTTTATGACATCAAATCATATGTTAAGAATAAGGAATATCCATTGGGTATTTCAGAAAACGACAAAAGGGTTTTAAGGAGATTGTCAATGAATTTCTTCTTAAATGGCGATGTGCTTTATAAGAGAAATCATGATATGGTTCTCCTCAGATGTGTGGATAAAGCAGAAGCAGAGAAAATTATCCAAGAGGTTCACGAAGGTTCTTTCGGAACTCATGCAAATGGGCACACAATGGCAAGAAAAATCTTAAGGGCTGGCTACTATTGGTTGACCATGGAATCCGACTGCTTTAGTCACGTAAAGAAATGTCATAAATGTCAAATCTATGCTGATAAAATACATGTACCACCCACATCTTTGAATGTTTTAACATCACCTTGGCCATTTTCAATGTGGGGAATGGATGTTATTGGACTCATCGAGCCTAAGGCTTCAAATGGACACCGGTTTATCCTAGTAGCTATTGATTATTTCACAAAATGGGTTGAAGCTGCTTCTTATGCCAATGTGACGAGAAGTGTGGTTGTCAGATTCATCAAAAGAGAATTGATTTGTCGATATGGATTGCCAAATAAGATAATCACTGATAACGCGACTAATCTGAATAACAAAATGATGAAAGAGTTGTGTGATAATTTCAAAATTCAGCACCATAATTCTTCTCCATATCGTCCGAAAATGAATGGGGCTGTAGAAGCAGCAAATAAGAATATCAAGAAGATCATACAGAAGATGGTGGAGACATATAAGGATTGGCATGAAATGCTTCCCTTTGCATTACATGGCTATAGAACCTCTGTTCGTACCTCAACAGGGGCAACTCCTTTCTCATTGGTGTATGGAATGGAAGCGGTACTTCCCATCGAAGTTGAAATTCCCTCGATCAAAGTCCTGATGGAAACAAAACTAGAAGAGGCAGAGTGGGTTCAATCACGATATGACCAATTGAATCTCATAGAAGAAAAAAGAATGATAGCTTTGTGTCATGGTCAGCTATATCAGAAAAGACTCAAAAAAGCTTACGAGAAAAAAGTCCGTCCTCGAGAGTTTCGAGAAGGAGAATTAGTGTTGAAGAAAATATTGCCCATAAAAAAGGATTCTCGGGGAAAGTGGACTCCGAACTACGAAGAACCATATGTTGTGAAAAAAGCTTTCTCTGGGGGAGCTCTAATACTCGCAGAAATGGATGGAGATGAGCTTCCACTTCCAGTAAACTCAGATGCAGTCAAGAAATATTATGCTTAAAAAAAATAATAGAAAATGGGCTCGCTAGGTTGAAAACCTGAAAAGGCAACCTAGGCAAAAATTAGAGCATCCCGATGGATTGAAAACTTGGAAGAGCGGTCCATGCAAAAGTTAGGGATAACAAAAGAATCAAGCATTTCAAGTTGGGGCAGTTATTATTCTTAGAAGTTCTAAATTACAAGAATGACTAGCGTTTGTTGTCTCTCCAACTAAAGCTAAACACGCTCCCCACATTGTAACCCATGTCTCATTTGCAATGAATGTACATTTTCCAATATCATTGTTCGATGTTGTGCCTTACACTCTTTCTAAACAAATTTAGTCTCATTGTTGTTTGTTCTAACGTTTTTTAAAAAATGTTATTTTATGATAATAAATATGGGAATTTGAAATATATGAAAATAAAAAAAAAATATCTTAAATATTTTGACGCTTGAAAATATATACACGGGAACGCGAGATATTGGGTGTATAAAAAATGAAGGGTAAGCATTTTAAATAATGCACATTTGATTGACCTCAAGAAAAAGTGATTACACAAGATATACTAGAGTCATCATGTAAAGAACGATTGTTATCGTCGTTGATTCATTGAATCTTATAAGTGTATAAAGTCGCATAAGGATCGGGGAAACTAAAAAATAATAAAATAAATAAAAAGCAATTTATCTTTATTGCATGCGTCTTACATTTTTTTCCAAATAGTCACACATCATTCATGCATCTTCACTCATATTTTACATATACTCAACAACTCCTTATATCATGCATAATGAGTTATCATGCATATCTTATGTGTATATTTTATTTATATTCAACAACTTTTGTATCACATTATTCATTTTACGTTTGCATTACCACATACATGCCTCCTTTTAAAAATAAAAATAAAACAAATTTATCTCATTTTATTTACATTCTAAATTTTAAACTCATGTTTGGTTTAGTCATCATTTTATTTATATCAATCGATCAACGCATCGGTAACCAACCCGAAGACGATCATATATCCGAT
>PGWS01016817.1:0-10508 GCA_002896235.1 Cicer reticulatum
TTTTATTCATTTGTTTTTTTGTTTTATTAAAAATTAATTAGATGTGACATCTTTTTAATTTTTGAGTTATTAGAATACAAATTGTGACAATTTGGTGGTTCTAAATCTCATCTTCACAAATAAATTAATAAATTAAAAATTATTAAAAAGTTAACTAAAAATAACATTTTTTAATCCCGGAGTTACATAATACAAATAATATAATTTATAGCTTTAAAATTTATTTTTATAAATAAATGGAATTAAAATCAACTTTTTAAAATTTAATTAATTAGATCTTGGAGTTGTTAAGACACAAGTTAAACATTTTGTTGATTTTAAAACTCAATTTAAAGACAAAAAATATTCTTAAGAGGATTAAAATTAGATGTGACATCTTTTTTTTACTCCTTGAGTTTTGAGACACGAGTTGTACAATTCGAACGTCTTAAAACTCATATTTTAAGATAATTATTCAAACCAAGGAAGCCCTTTTTTAAGTTCGTCAAATTTAACTTTTTAATAACAAAATACAATTTATTTAAAAGCAATCAACGCATTCACATTTTTTACCAAGAACTACGTAGCTTTGATTTCTCCATCGCACCGGGAGATACGTAGGAGCAAGATCACACTCTTGTCAAGCACACTAATAAAAAACTTTCTTTTTTCCTTTCTTTTTTTAACACACTTTTATCTCAAAGAATCACATTTATAAAAAACAATTTATATTCATATTTAATAATAAAAGAAAAATATATTTAAGTTGATATAATTTTGCATTAATTAAAGGTAACCGTATTTTAACGGATTTCGTAGGGTGCTAATACCTTCCCTAGGCATAATCGACTCCCGAACTCAAAATCTGATTTCACAGACCATTTTTACATTTTTAAGGGTTTTTCAATATTTTTCCTATTTTAAAATAAATTTTGGTGGCGACTCCATTGAATTCGAGAAACACTCAAATTTTAGGCCGCGACAAATTCAATAACATAAAGAAATATAAATGATTAGAGATTCATTATTGAAAATCCTACAATCTCTAGACAAGAAAAATCTATTCACACATGATTATAGTAAAATCAAAACTTAAATATAAAAATGTTGAAAATATAAAATAAAAAAAATAAAATAACATAATAAAAACAGAAAATTGGGTAATTATTGTGAAATGGGAAATTTGCTTCTAATCATATAAAATAAAACAAACTCGAATGAAGCAATTTTTTTTCCTTTTAAGGAATAATGTATTGCATTTAATTGTTAATTAATAAAATAAACTAATATATTAAATAATCAAATAAATAAACTCGAAAATAACAAACACTCACTTCACCAAATTGGAGGATCCATCGTTTTGATCAGCCGCAGCCTCCAAAATAATTCGAGCCTCCTGGAGTTTCTGAGAAATGAGCCATAATTCAATGCAAATCAACAGATCATGTGAACCCTAAATAAAAAATCGACCAAGCCTTCATCCTCTTCTTCATCTTCGTTTTTCTTCTTCATCATTCATCTTCGTTTTTCTTCTTCATCATTCGTATTCTTCATCTTCTTGGTCTTCAACATATTGCAACTCACCACCACTCTTCTTGGAAACAATGACTTTTAAAAACATAAATTGTATTTTTTAATTTGGAATAATATAATAATAGCTTTTAATCCACATAGACGTCTACCACGTCGTCATTTTTTTGACACGTCATTAAAAATTGACAACTTATCATGATTTGGACTCAAATTCTATTTGGGAACCAAAACTGGGGACAAATAAAATATGAGGACTATTTTCACGATTCACCTAAAATAGGGGGACTAAAAGTGCAATTAAGTCAAATCCAAATTATGATCGAAGTTTGGGGTCCAAATCGTCCAAAAAGTTGTGTGATGCTTGCTAATATCAAATATCCCGACGTAGCATCAATTGTTGAAGAAGCTTAATTTAGTCAGAGCGATTGGATGCTATTCGATGGCTAAAGGGATGTCTGGTGAGTTGCAAGATGCATGGATTTGATGAGACATATTATATAGGCTTGGTCAAAATAATTTCAAGTAGTAGGGACTAATTATGATGTAGATGAACTTGTATTTGAAAGAAAAAGTGTGAACTTGGGACCGGGAAACCAATTACTAGGAATAAGGCGCCATTTCTATAAGAAAAAAGGAAATCAGGTTTTAGTGTCTTTAGTAACCTAGGAATAGAAACCAAAGGGACGAAGCAATGTCAGCCCAAACTAAAGCAGCGTGCAACACTAGAAACTCGGGTGTGGATAGTATTATGGTGTCAAACCTTTTTTTTTTCTTTTTTTTTCTCAAGTCTTAAATAAAATCCCTAGTAAAAATTTTTATTTTACTTCTCCATAATTAAAGAATTTTAATTGTTCGCACCTGTTTTATTAAAATGACTTTAATTTTTTTGGAACTAATAAATAAATATTATATTTATATTAACCACTACAATTACCAAAATAAAAAGAATTCCACAGACGAAAACATATACGAAAAGAAATATATATCTCGACATATATTCTATACTTACTTATAATATCATTAATTAATTCTTTAAATAATATTTTTAATTATTAAATAATCTATTAATGTTTTGATGGGTGTTAGAAGACGAAAATGCTAAGAATATCAAAGATACGTAGTCATTTGGTTAATAATTCAAATTAAAACTTTAATTAATTAAAGTTTACAAGATTCCACTTCAACAATCAATACTTTATTTTTAATATTATATTAATTATTTTTTAATTTGTTGTAAGTAATCATTTAAATTTAATAATAGAAGGGTTAGAAAAAATATAATAAAAATTTTGAATGTAGTGTAGTTAAATGTTGAATAGTAATCCAAATATTAGATAAGTCATGATCAAATATATTCTTCCTGCCATTTCTACAGTATTTTATATCAAATATATTCTTCTGCCATTTCTAATCCGTTAATTTCCGTCGTTTAAAATAGAATTTATGATATAATTTTTTGGGTTTCAATTGTTAATACAGCGTTTATAAAAAGCTATTTTTTCATTAGACCGAATATTTGTTTGATTAAGTAATTTTAAAATACAATTTTTCTTTTTATAAATATTTTTCTTTTTTATATATTTTATTTTTTTAATTTTATTAATATAATTAAAGAAAACCAATATAGAAAACTGGCACGGAATTGTGAATGAAATTGATTAAATATTATTTTTATTAATTAATTTTTAACATTATAAAACAAAGTTAGTAATAACGTTGATATATTCTAAGAGAATAAAGATAAGATTATACATTTTTGTATAAAATAGAGTGTATTAAAAGTGGTTTTTTTTTCTAAATATAATAATAAAATACTGTAAGAGACGAGTATTTAAAAATATTGAAAACAAATATACTAACTAAAAAACGTGTGAAAAACTTTACAAATCTGTCCACTATATATATCCCATGTTTTCCATTAAAGTATGATCGAAAATTTGTCCACTTGTTGAATGAAACAACACATAAATACTTCGTGAGTTTCAAAAGGCATATCTGTCCACTTTTTCAAAGAAACAACACATAAATATTTCGTGAGGTTCGAAAGGCATATCTTTGTGACATAAATTAATATCCTAAACAAAAAAAGAATTGTGAAAAACTTTACAAAACTATATTCCCCATGTTTTCTGTTAAAGAATGACAAAAAAAATTGTCCACTTTTTTTAAAGAAACAACATATACATAACTACCGTGAGTTTCAAAAAGATTTAATATCTCGGTTGAATACATTAATATCCTAACAATTCTGTCTCAAAAAACAAAAAGCAATTATAGTATATTCATATAGTAAAAAACAAGTATATTTATGAAACTTAAGAGAATAAGAGAAAAAACGGGGATGCAAAAAACATAAGCAACTGAGTTACTTTGTTTGTTTTTGAGTTGTTTTGAACTAAACAGTCGTGACAATGTCAAATTTCACGGTGGAGTCGTTGACTGTGGAAAGCAGCAACGGAGTGAAGCTTCATACAAGGTTGTTTAAGCCTGCTCCAGGAATAGATGTTAAATACGACAAGTTAGGGATCGTTTTAGTTCACCCATACTCCGTTTTGCGTGGTTCACAGGGTCTCCTCAAAGGTATCGCTTCTCTTTTGGCTTCAAATGGTTACACCGCCATCACTTTTGACATGAGAGGCGTTGGAAATTCCACTGGTAGACCTTCTCTCACCGGCTTCTCTGAAGTTAAGGATGTTATCGCCGTCTCCAATTTCATCTCTCATTCTCTCTCCTTTCAAACCATTTTGCTCGTTGGTTCTTCTGCAGGTAAATTGCTTGCTTTCTTATCTCTATTCTCATGTCTGTCACTTTTAATTTCCTAATGTCTATTTTTGGTTATCAAATTTAACATAGTTGTTGAGAAGCATGTTGATTCCTAAGTCAGATAAATAATGGGATACATATTGAACTTACAAGTTGTTTTATATACGTGCCTTCAGCTATTTTTTTTGATTAATTAATTATTAATCACATTGAAAGAATAGTGATAATGAATCACATTTGAAGTATTTTTGTGTTTATAATAAAACAGGTGCTCCTGTAGCAGGGTCTGCTGTTGATCAGATTGAACAGGTGATTGGGTATGTGAGCATAGGTTATCCATTTGGTGTTACTGTGTCAATCCTTTTTGGAAGGCACAAAAAAGCCATCCTAAAGTCTCCAAAACCAAAACTATTCATTATGGGAACACAGGATGGATTCACAAGTGTAAAGAATCTCAAAAACAAGCTTAATTCTGCAGTCGGACGTGCCGAAACACATCTTGTAGATGGGGTAGGACATTTCCGAATGGAAGGGCGTGCTTGTGATGCTTATATGGTCGATCTCATCATTAAATTTATTCAATCATTGTAAAATTCAATTTTTGAGTGTGAATTGTCTTTGATACTTGGATTAGTTTGTGTATATAAATCTGACTTACCAAGTTTACAGATTAGCTCTTGATTTGTATCCTTTAGGCAACATTCTAAAAATATCAGAATTGACACAGTAAGTATTTCTGCTGCTGATTGAATAATGAGAGAGGATGATTACATTACATGCATAAAATGTTTTTCAAGTTTAATTTACAACTTATTACATATCTCGTGTTCCACTTGATTTTGCTTTTAGGCTACATAATAGATAAAAGCTTGCATTTGCATATTATAATGGATATGTGTGATTGCCAATGGAGCACCTGTCTTGGTGATAATTTATTACTGTTTGAATCAAAATGGAAAGAGAATTGTAGGAACAAATAGTGTTATTATATTCTATCTAAATCATCATTGTTTGTTGGGGTTGAACCAGATAAATATCAAATTAGCCCATAAGAGGGGATTCCTCAATCCTTTTTGTACTACAACTTCCTTTGTTTTGAGAACCATTGTTTTGTCAAAATAGGAGGATAGTGGGTGATACTCACTCACTTGTAACAGCATTTTCTTTGCTTTCTCCATTTCCATGGGATCAGGATGGCTGGCACTCCTACGTACCTCCTCTACAAGGGTGTTGTATCTGTGTGGAGATCTCAATATCAGCACGATATATGATGTGTTGAGTATTCATTCTATGTCCTGCAATGGAGCCGCTCTGACTGAGTTTAGAAATCGATTATTACACCAGTGGCTACTTAACTTAACTAGATATAGAGGATTTGAGAAACATTGTTGACATCTAATTTCGACGGAAGACGTACGCAAAACTAACCACTGCAAGTCAATTTATTTGGAAATAATAGCCATCAGTTCAGATAATACAGAAGTTAATGCAATGTGATGAAAGAAGTTGGTACCGACGGACTAATCGTCCATGCAAGAATTCAAGCCATTATGTAGGTTTCTGATCACTACAAAACCACGCCACCACAACAGTAAGACTTTTTACCATTTCCTATCCTTACTATATGTGATTTTTGATGAAAAATATTTTCTATATTTTCCATTTGTTAGCTTCAATCCTCCCTTTTTAAATTCTTATATAAAATAAATAGTTTGCCAAATCCACCCTACCAATCATTCACTGAAATTTGCACAATATTGTTGCAGCTAAACAAATTTAAAGTGGCACAAAGAAGTTGTTCCATTACAAAATATCTGTTCATCTAAATGTTAGAATTGTTACAAACCAAAATATCACAATATTTGAACCATTACAAACCAAAATGTCACAAATATTTGAACCATTACAAACTAAATTCCAACTTGACATTATTAAATATGTTCATTTTTAGAATTTAATACACATCATAATGTCATACCAGACTTCAAATGTTTTAAGTGAAGACTCAATAGTGCAATATTTGAATAAGGTGAAAAGCAGGGTTTGCAATATAGGAGTAAAATAAAGTAATTGAAGTGGCTTTTGTTTAGTACTTGCATAATGCAAAATTCAGTTAATCAAACAAACCTAAAATATTATTTATTTATTTATTTATTGATCAAGCACGAGAACATGCATGTATGATTATCACTTAGAATCAGGAAGATTCAATAATATATTATTCAAAATGATTCCTGTTCATGTATAAAAACATAAAGATTGAGTACTTTTGATGAAGACTTTATCTTCTTCTTGTTTGTTCCTGCTCCAATGAAGGGAAGTATATGCAACGACACTCCAATATCAAATCAAGACTAAATTATGAAGTGTACGAAGTATTAAATGTGTGATATTTAGGGAGCTAACCCACTTTTCATAATAGCCTTCAACTTAGATAAGTCTAAGTTTTTGTTAGTCTTCTCTTCAACTTTTAAGATAAGTTCTAAGAATATCAATATAGGACTTCAATTTGAATACTTAAAAGAATCTCACGTGTATATTTTATTTATTTTATAATTTTTAAATCATAATTTTCAATAAACATCATTCTCTCCGATCAAACACCTAAAAAAAAAAATATTATAAGAGTGTCGCAGATAATTCTATATCATTAAAGTTGATTAACCTATTAAAATTGATGGACCCATTTTATACAAAAATCCATTAATTACTTTAAACAAAAAAAAATAGTTAAAGACCGAAATACATAATTAATTTTTTGGACGCGACGGGGTTACGTGTGTACCTATGAGCTACACAAAAAATGCAATGCAAAGAACGAGGAGCAATAATAATTTGTAAAAAGAAAAAAAAAAAAATTGATTGCGAGAAGATGTGATGAAATTGATAATAATATATCGATTAGTGATATAATGATATATAGAACAGAAGAGAGAAGATGGTAACGCTCACTACTACTTTTCCTCATTTCTTTCTCAATACGAAAACTTCAATCTCACCAGTACTGTCTCTCTCTCTCCGATACGCAAGGAGGAAATTCCATTTCTATCCCCGTAATTGTTTTGTTGCATGCAGAGCGATGATGGATTCACCTGAAGAACATCAACAGGGATTATCGACTTCGCTGTTGAACTCTGTCACACAAGACTTTAAGAATCACACTCTTCAATTTCATCACACTAATAAATTGAATCTCGAAGATCTCAATTGGGACAATTCCTTTGTCAGAGAATTGCCCTCTGATCACTGAACCGACTCCCCTTCCTCGAGAGGTAGCTACCATCTTTTCTTCAATTCAATTTATTTGAAAGGACAATTAGGTTCGAATAGGTTTTTGTTTGCAATTTCAGGTTTTGCATGTTGTTATACAAAAGTATCGCCAATCAGTTCAAGTAGATGATCCTCAACTTGTCGTATGGTCTGACATCAGTTGCCGACCAATGCTTGAGTTAGACCATAAAGAGTGAGTCGTCTCTCTGTGTGTTTACTCATTCATTCATTTCCTTTTTGCCAAACGCAAATGCAGTGTGCTTTCTGCATTTCCCGTGTCTTTGAGATGCAAATCACAAATACATAGATACCATGGATTATTCACAGATATTTTAATTCACAACTAGACAGCGATTTGGTATTATTTACAGAAATCTTTGCACTCTCTTGAGACACACACACAACCATATATATATGTTTCGGGTTCAATACACATAGTTCAATAGTTACTCATTGTCACATCAACTAATTCCATTAAATTATAGCTTAGAGGCCAATGTCTAGTAAACTTCACTTCAGTTACTAAATTAATGTGTTTGAGTTTCAGATTTGAAAGGCCAGATTTCCCCCTTTTCCTCTCTGGTGCATCACCTTTGGTTGGAGCGTAAGTCTTCAAACACATGTCAGCATTTTTTTTGGCAGGTTAATGTGGTAGAATTAGACACGATTGACCTTCTTCTATACAGGTTGCCTTATGCTCAGTGCTATGGTGGACATCAATTTGGTATGTGGGCTGGGCAGTTGGGTGATGGTAGGGCAATTACGCTTGGGGAGATACTGAATTCAAAGTCTGAAAGGTGGGAACTGCAGCTTAAAGGTGCTGGGAAGACTCCTTACAGTAGGTTTGCTGATGGCCTTGCAGTGCTACGTAGCAGTATCAGGGAGTTCCTTTGCAGTGAAGCAATGCATCACCTGGGGATACCAACTACTCGTGCTCTTTGTCTTGTGACCACTGGAAAGTTGGTCACATCGAGACATGTTCTATGAGTATGCTCATTGAACTTCCACTATGTGGCTCTTTCTTAATACACACTAGATCATAAACAAGTTATTGTCTTACAAAGTCTGTGGTTCAAAGAATGAATGACATAATGAATCATTTTTCTCTCTAATATACTATAATGTAATGACTAAGCTTTTTCAGTATCATCTTTCTTGAAATTTTTCTTTAACTAGCTTTTTTCAATATCCACATTTCTTGAAATTTCGAGGTCATATGTCTTATTGCATTGTAGAACCTTAACCCTATAGTTACCAAAACAAAACAGAAGTATAGGTTTAAATAAATATGATCAAACGGAAGTGAAAGATTGGAAAACTTGGGTTACAGAAGTGTGTCTCTACGAAAAAAATTAATTACTTGAATATGTTGTTAATGTCACAAATGCAGTGGCAATCCAAGGAAACACCTGTGCAATGTTTGCAGAGTTGCTCCATCATTTCTGCGTTTTGGTTCATACCAAATACATGCCTCCAGAGGTAATGAGGACCTGGAAATTGTTCGTGGTTTGGCAGACTATGCTATTAAGCACCATTTTCCTCATATTGAGAACATGAGTAAGAGCGAAAGCTTATCCTTCAGCACTGGTGATGAAGATCATTCTGTTGTGGATCTTACATCAAACAAGTATGCAGGTAAAATAATTCTTTTAGGAGGTTTTAAATTTTTTAATCAATTTATGTTGAAGGACTACATAACCACTAAATATTGTCACTCTGATTTTGTGACGGCTGACACAAAATCTGCAATGCCATTCTGTCATGATGACCGCAATTTAAAAATACTTGTAGAACCTGATTTTGTGAACCTCATTAGAGAGTAGAGACATACCATATGACGGAAAATATTGTATTTATTAAGTTAGCTCTACTAGACCACATATAGGCATAAATATTTTGAATCTTAAGGCAATAAATATGTTACAATCTGCCCTGACACACACAAGTGAAATTTTTTTTATCTTAAAATGGTAAGCTTATGTTTTCTGGATTAGACCACTGTCTTGGTCATATTGTGATATCAAATTTTGTACAAAATTACTCTGTGAAGGTAGGGCTGTGCTTTTCTGCTTATTCTGTTTGGTATCTATTTGTGGGGTTTCATGGCCTCCTGTTTTTGTAATTAGTGTTGAGGCTGTAGAGCTTCAAACTTTGGTTGAATATGAATAATGATAACTTGCCCCATCTATTTCAGTGTTTGGTTTGCTTGAACGTCTATAAAATAAAAAAAAAAGGAACTTCATTTTTCTTTTTAGTTAAAAAACACTTGTGAGTTTTTGTGTTATAAATTATATCTTCTAGATCATTGCTGTTCATGTGTCATAAAGAAGGGTCATTTGGCTCCTTTGAAACTCAAACAACAAATTTTTTTGTTTTATTACCAACAAGATGATTCTGTTATCTGTGTTATGAACCATGGTATTCAGTTACTTTTTCTGCCTAAGACTAGGAAGGCTAATCAGCAGTGGTCTAGCCACGCCAAAATCTCTCCCTGCTCCAGCTGGCCACTTGGGCTTGTGGCACGATGTTGTGCTTGGCTAAGTAGGCCTATATGGTCCAGTAATTTTTTTTAATAAATTGTTCTCCAGCACTTTTTGAAAGTAGTGAATTGGCTGTATGAAGTGAAAATCTCATGTATTTCAAGAGAAGTTAAAATTTTGTGTGTGATTTTTAAAGTGGCAGTAAGGATGATTTATTTGTCAACTTTTCCACCATCACTCCAAAAATATTAAACTCTATCTTACGTAGTTAGTTACGTACAGTTGCGAGAGTACATTTAACCTCTGGATCATAACGGATACAATATAACCTTTTATATTATAGCTAGTGACGTGATTCTATTATCTTCATTTTTATGGGTTCATTCAGTTGCTTTTGTAAATTTATTTAAAGTATAACTACAATGTTGACTATAGATCTTTTGTTCTTTTTAAATCAGCATGGGTGGTGGAGATTGCTGAACG